>JAOTAV010000032.1:627452-664590 GCA_026546445.1 Cyclargus thomasi | reverse complement strand
GATCTCTCTTTCTAACTGACTACTTTAAAGGCTTGTAACTTTGTTGTTTTCAATTTTATAAAAAAACTGATTGGACTGCAACGTTTTTTAAAAAACGAAAGATTTATTTAAATAATAATAATAAATCATTCATATTCCCTATTGGCTTCATCTTATAGTCGCTAAAACGATGCATTGTTTGTAATATTATAGAGCTACTCTAGTTCACACAATAAACTGAATTAAACGTACAAGTTCTTTAACACGTCGCGTACTCTATTCTTAAACGAAATCGTTGTAACATTATGCCGCATTCCCACACATTAGCTACTACAAAGCTTTGCTTATGTTATAAGTGCCATATTCAACGGAATGTAAAATGGGGCGAAGAGAAAAATTCATGTCATATTTATTCCAGTGAAAATGCTTTTTGACCTAAAAGTTATTTTATTTTATTATGTTTGGGTGGCTTACAGCTTGTTATAATCCAATATAAAAGCTTAAGGTAGGTATATATAAAAAGCCAATTACAAGCCTATACAGATAGGTCGTATAAAATTAATAACAATTAACAAGGTTGGTAACTACTTAAGAACTAGACTACATTTATTACAGTTTTTTTGTGTGTTAGGTACTTTAAGTATGAGTAGTTGTATAGTAGTTGTATGTTAAGTACTTTAAGTATGTGTGTTTATAAAATGTAACATCTCATTTACATTGTAATAGGGTGCTTATATATTACTGGAAGCCACAGGAAGTGTATCAGAGAAAGCAAAACCTTAATAAGACACACTTTTTATGTACTATTTCTCCACTATATTTACTTCGATTTTACAAATTTATAGCAAATACACGACCGGTTTAGACAAAGTCATCATCAGGTGTTGGTTTGTAAAAACCGGTCGTGTTTGTTATAAATTTGTAAAATAGAAGTAATATAGTGAAGAAATAGCGCATAAAAAAGTGTGTTTCACTAAGGTTGAACATGAATTTCTACCATGAACCAACAGTACAATCAAATGTATAAAGTCTCAAAAGCCTTTTCTAGAATTCTTAAGCTACAAAATCTTATCTTAAACATTTTGGATAGAGAGTTTACTTTATCCAAAAACATCATAATTAGCTTGGGGCCTATTTCCTCACCGATAAGTGTTGGATAGTCTATCCACACAGACTTTTTTTGACAGATGTCGTATAGAGAATCTGTCAAAAGGTTGTGGACAACCTATTAGAAACTTTATCAGTAAGCAGCGAAACATGCCCTTAATATTAAAGTCTAGTTCCCGCTTGTAGTTTAACTTTACTTCTTTTAAAAATTAACTATCCATCTTCTAAAAGCAGCTGCAAAAATGAGTCCATTCAACGAAGTCGTTTGGACTCGTAGCCATCGTAGCTGATGTCCATCCACGCTTCTGTGTCGATCGCCTATCAATTTTACAAGACTGCTAAGTGTCTAGTCGGAACATTTCGTCTGTGAGGTCATTAACCCCTTTACGTCAGCGTCACTTTAAGCAACGTCATCGCTGCCGTGAGACATATTAGTCTCGGAGGAAATTAAATCGGCTACCGTTTTCTCACCAGCTGTAATAATTTTAAGTCCACTCGTGAAAGCACCATAATCATTATGATGATTACAATCATTAAGTTTCGCCTGGGCCATCTGTTTTAAACCACAGCTCCTAATGAAGACTTGAACTATCGATCTTTGTAATGTCGTTGCTATGAGTTTATTCTCACCTATTTTCTATTTCTCGTAACTTTGAAGTCAGTGATTACGTTTTCTTAAGATAATTATATCAGTAGGAAGCTGTTTCACCAAATCCTGATAAGTGTCGTAAAAGCTATCCATAACTTGTTTCAAAGATTTTCCATACTTCATCTGTTAGATAAGTTGTGGTTAGCCTATACGGCACTTTTTTGGAAGTGGCGCAACAGGACCTTAGTATTTTGGGCAATATTTAGATCATGGTTAGAGCTTAGTTTTAGAGCTTTAGTTCTCGCTCCTTAACGCGAGAGAAGATGCGGGCAAAAGCTATTATCAAATAATTACTTTGTTACTATCGAATCAACTGAAACAATTTTTGTCAAAAGAAAAGCTCATATCACGTTATCATGTGGGCAATTCCTGTTTCTTCATCTCACCGCTCATTACTTTTCATACGACGTTTGTCCGCTGTTCTATTAAAACAATGCCTATTTATGGTGAAAATAGAATGTATGTGGTCATAAAAGAAACAGTCCGTGTTAGCAATAACAATGACACCATTGGACTGTTATTGTGCACCATTACTCAGAGTAACAAGTCCCATAACTTTATAGCGTTAGAGCCATGGAAATTAGGTGTGTACTTAGAAATAGTTTATTTGGTTTATTTTATACTGTTTTTGTTAAAATAATAAATAATTTTAATGACCTTAAGAGATTTAAAGAGGTTTACTATAAACGTTAGCCCGTTTGACTTTTGAAGCACATGTTAATTATTATTTTCGTAACTACAAGAGTTTTAATTGTTGTAAACCTAAGAGCATGTTATATAGGTAAATTCATAATTGCATTAAGACAAGGAATCTCAATTGTCTTTTTAAATCATATTATATTGTAAGATAGGTGTATGTTTTATGAGAGCCATACCGACCGACCATATTTTATTAGCATCGATGCCGCTCTCGAGATAGAATCGAATAATTCGTTCAATAGAATCTGAACAAGATATCAGGACACCGTGATCTGGTTTGAGATCTTTGTTGCAGGTATCTAATAAATTTGATCGTGGTCATTGAGACAGATTTGGCGTGATTTCCTTATCTTAATGCATACAGCGAATTGAAATAAACTTGTAGCTATTTCACTTAGTCGTACTTTAAGTCTAAAGGTCTAGTATGTGCACAAAGATATGAAAAAAAACATTTACTGTTCAATCAAATGTACAAATAATAACCGGCTATTTTTTTCATTGTGACGTCCGTTATGTTGCGCCAACCTCATCTTAATCTTAAAAACCTCTATTTGAAGCTCATTTAAAGTCTCGTTAATCAAATCGAGCCTACGGACAGTTTTGCTTTTATGTTTTATTGCGATACGAAGAATGCGAAGTTTAATCATTCGAGTCGCGTAATCTCAATCTCGAGATAGATTCTTTACGGCGCTCGCTAATGGTGAGCTCGGCACGTGTTTGTGTGTCGCGTGCCGCCGTCGTCGGGAGATGGTATCGCGCTCACGAACGACGTGAGGTGTGCCCCTTCACACGTGATTGTTTCACGCAAACTGCCAGATCCCATCTCCTAGATGCTCTGCCGCGGGTCAATGTGTCCGCTCTACTTTTTGTAACGAGTTTTTTATGTAAGGATTTCCCTACGCTTTGAAGGGTGTCATCTGATTTATCTGATTATTAAAACACTGCTGATCAAATTACAACATTTTACAGAAAATTAAAAATAATGAAATTAAAAAGGAGCGTAGCTTCCTGAAAAATTGAGTAAAAAACTTTAAAGCTATCATCTTTGTTGACGATGATCAGAAAATATTATGTTCTTAACGTAAGCACCTACCAAACGTTTCTGTTTCTAGTGTAGGGGTAAAATAAATCACAAATGTTTATATTTCATATTATTTATTGTAATTAATTGGCAATTTGGAAAAGTAATAAAATTTATATTATAAGTTACATCACGTTCTGTAAGGCACTAGCAGTTTGTATATAATACTTTCAGTTTACATCAAGGTCATAGCATATTAAAACATAAGCGCCTATTTTGTTAAATTAAGTTTTAAGATTTGTATCGAAAGAAATTCGCACATCAACATAAATAGAGTAGAAAGAACTATTCTAAATTCAATAAATTACGATCCCGGGATGGCCGTCAGTAAATCGAGTCTTGACTTAGGTCGCACGTTCTGTTATTTACTTAAAAGGTACGGAAATGTATTTTTTCTTATCACTATTATATCAGGCTTATTCTACTTGTAAAGTATGGTACAATACGGCATAAGATTTTCACTTGCACGTAAAGTGAACGAATGAGCGACACGATCTTGATAACGACAAACGGCCTTGGTCCCGCCTCTGACACGAGAGATGGGGACAAGTGAGCGTACCCAGTCGCGTCATATACACAGTCTGCACGCACACGTAGTACCACTAGCATTCGTCACCACTCACACACGCTCTTGGGGTCGTCCCCGTCTCTATGTCTCGCACGTAAAATTACTCCGATATTGTGGAAGAAGTTTTAGGAGTTAACGCGCTTTTCAAACTTAAATTAAAATCGCTGTCGCTGTCTTGCGCTCTCGTGAGACGAACGTATTCATCCAGCTTACTCGTAAGCTTCCGAGCTAGGACTCGACGGGGATATTTATGCTAATTTAAAATACTACTATTGCAGATGCACTTCTCGTATACTCGGAACGTACTCAAAAGTGCCTCTGATGTGCGCGAGAAAAACTAGCATCGTATACTTTGCAGAGGGCCGAAGGTGCGGTCGGTCCGGGCAGAAGTTCCGCGGCCTTTGCTGCTGCTTTTCGTCGTTGCCAGCTGCAGGTCCAAGCTGCGAGGACGACTAGTTGAGCTGCTACGAAGGCGGCCGCCGCTAACATAGCACCAGCTGCGTTAACGCATGTCACGTCAGTCTCCTTGATGAATACAGAGTCCTCCGTTACGTTCTTCGATCGCTGCTTGTCGAAACCGAACTTATCGGTGATCTGAATCGTCTGTACTAGAAGCATGTCGTCGGTGGGAGATGCTGGCGTCGAACGTCTCTTCCTGCGGCCGTAGGACATGACTGATCGCAGATCGTTGGGGCTGCCGTCGCATTGAACGGGCTCACATGTTGGCATACACGGTGTTACCAATGCACGGAACTGGACTACTTCAGACGATGGGAACTTGAAGGCGTCGAAGTGCGACAATAGAATCTGTAAAAAAAAATTAAATTGTTAAGGAAACAGTCAATGTTATTTCATAATGAACGGGTTAAGAATAAATTTGCTAATACCTTTCCACTGTTCGCAGACTTGTATAACGGTCCCATAATAAAGTGGTCTGTTGGACAACCGTCGCTGTCGATAAGAGTAATTTCGCTCGAATCAACGCCATCCATAGCGACAAGCTCTCGTACAAAGATCTCGAACGGCGAGTTGGGGTCCATGATCTCGAAGCGAAGGGCCTAAAGAAAAATATGTTATGAAAAAACTGTTCAAATCTTATCATTTACAATTTCGAGAAATAAAAAATTATAACACTCACCAGTGGGTCACCAACTTCGGCCGATGCAATGGTATCGTCACCACTCCTGTCCGTAATTCTCATGGCTACGTTAGGTGAATCGACAACAACCTCCTCGGTAATTCCAGTTTGAATATCCCCAGTAATACCTAGATCCACTTCATTAGCTACAGTTTTGTTGGTCAGATCGTATTGGCATGTTACAGCTAGACCAAGATCAGAGGATGTTACGATGGTGTCGTGATGCTGAATAACCACGTCGTTTAAGTATCTGAAATATACACTTATATTTATAGATATGGTCGTTTTCGCTTGCTAGTTGTATGTATAGCTATATAGCATATAATATAATCGAATTTTAAAATGATTATCACCTTCCAAGTCCATTTTGTTTTACATTGCACTCAATGTTGTTGTATCCCATGTGCAATTCGAATTCCAAACTTTGCTTAACATCCACAACGCACGAGTTAGGGCTGCCTTTCGCGTAGATTTTGCCATCAAACAATTTGGAAGTCTGAATTTTTGCAACCATATCACCGGAACGACAGTCGATGGACACGTTGTAACACGAGGACAATTCGTATGTTGCTGCTTCGGCTACCTCCAAGTAAGGATCCTAGAAACAAAAACAATATTTTTCTAAATGCTCTTAAATATTCTTTGATTTAAGTCGGTAAGTTCTAACAAATAACAATAGTTAAATACCTCAATGTCGGCGAGGGTGGCCCTAGAATGATGTGAAAGACGGCAGACGTGGTCACCGGTGTCTCCGTGATCGTATGAGTGGCATCGGAATGGAGAATTCATGCAGAGCTCGCGACATTCGTCCAAAGTTGAGACATCTTGATAAACGGAGTCGACTGTTTTCAAAATGCGACCTGCCATCTTCTTAAACTCGCAAAGCTTCGTGGGCTCCTCGACGCAGTTGTTTTCTAAGTAATCCGTGTCTAAAAATAAACTCGTATTAAATTTCTTAACCGCGACATAACTCAATAGAGTCATATAAACATATAATACCTTCGTTTGGCTGGAATGAATTAGTGCCCGCCAGAGTGATACGATCCATGTTCGAAAGAACGCACTCGCCGGTTTTGTTGTTGTAGTTCGCTGATCTGCAAAGATGCATTATGCGTGTTAATGACTGCTATAAACCATTTCATTCTTTGCATTATTTTATTGAAAGCACACAATTCTATCACACGCCGGATCGGATCAAAGCGATACCGGTTTGAAAAGATGTGCCTGTTTTATATACCTGAAGTGTTATTTTAATACAATTATTATGAATCGAATTGTCCTGCTTTAGAGTATTCCTCTCGGCGCCTAACTAATACTATTGGCATTGCTAAAATTGGAAAATACTAAAATAAAAAACTTAAATTTTTCTATCAGCTTTAAAAAAGTGATTCAAATATGTATATTAAATCACTTTCTTATAGCTGATAGAAAAATTTAAGTTAACAATATTGCAATATTGTTCAACGATAATCATTAACAATGTAGTTTAGTTAAGTTAATTCTTCGTTTTTATTTAAAATGGCTAAATTTCATCAAAAGAAAGTCTTAAGTGCTTTTTGATTTACAGTTGATTAACCTTTTTGCCTTTCATTATTTGACCAGTGACCACCGATATAAACCTAAGTTTATCTAACATTATTTTCCCTTTGTTCTTATCGATCGAGATAATATCTGACCCTGATCATAACCCGTGGAATGTATTTTCATTTAATAGTAAAATTATTAGGAATGAAACAGATAGTGACATTTATTGCACTGGTCTTGTTTATCTTATTCCATTTATATCTAATAAACATATAATTTTGTATTTTATGATCTTGTTTTTGTTACAATATAAATTGAAAAGGTTGTTTAAAATAGGCCTATTTTGATTTTTGGCTATCATACTATAATGACTTTATAATTATAATATTTTATTAAAACTAGGCAGCGGGCAGATTGTTGTGACCAAGTTAATTTAGGGAAATAATTTTACGACCCTTAAAACATACCTATCAGATGTTTTATCTTCTAAAATGATGAGCTCTATTGTGCGGTAGCATCGCTGGTGGTCCAGCTCAGCTTGTTCATTATAGAACGTGCCTATAAACTTATGCCGTACACATTACCCCTTGAACCTGCGTGCTATCTTTGCCTTAATAGTAATTGAATGAACTTCCCATTGCCTATAAGGTCCGAACTACTTTATGTGTGGTATCGGGCTCAAAAAATTACTAACTGTTCCCCTGCTGGCATTTAGAGGAAATATTGTCCTCAGTATGTGCATTTTCAATAGGTCTCAAAGAGCAGTGTCTGCCTTATCGGTTATTGTATCGTGAAAGTAGGAAGCGATAGGGCAAACCGCTCCCACACCGCGCATCTACCACGTCCAAGGAATATTTGCCAAATGTCGTGACTGTTGCAGATCGCGATTCGCACCGCCCGGGGTGACTCCGCACCCGCTTCAATGAACCTACGATTTATATTCAAAGGTGTCCCACTCATTAGAATATCATTTAAATCCTAAAGCTTATTTTTGTTTTCTCTGTTGGCCGATGTAAATCTCCCAAGAAATAGAGTGTCAGAAATAAATCTCCAATTTATTTCTGACACTCTATTTCTTATGTAATATTCTAAGAAAGTCATAAACTTACAGCTGCTCACTATTTTCATTCAGGCCATAGTTTATATTCAACGAGAAGAAACATTCAAGACACGTAGAATATGTGCATTACTGAGGCAGTTTACAACTATTATAAAGATTTTATTCATACATAATGTGTACTTCGTTTCAAACATAAACATACGGCTTTACTGTATAAAGACATAAAAGGTACAGTTATTTTTTTCTTCTCTTACATTTTTAGTATGGTCAAGATAAGCTTTTTTGTAATCTGATATAAATTATTAATTACCTGCAAACGAATTCGTTTTCACCGAGGCAGAGGTCGAGGCACATTTGTCTGGAGCCAACGGTATGTGTCCTCTTGCCTCGTCCCTTAAGGTGGTACCCACGCACGCGGTCGAAGCACCACGCTCTCTCACAAGGCCTCACGCCCAAGCATGACTTCTGGGCGTAAATCGTGAATACTGGGAACTGGGACTTTGTCAGTGCACCTTTAAAGAAAAATAGGACGTTTATAAACAAACCAAAACCAAGATAATTTTGGACTTACTGTATCCATAATTCATAACCCGTATTTTTATCTCAAACGAGGACTACTTTCTATGCTCTTAACACTTTATCTCGCTATCAGCAAATAAAAGCATTTTGAAAAGGAGGCTAAGAATGTTTGTGCATTTAAAAAACACACCTTCATGAGATGACTGACAAAAACTTGTCGGGCGGTAACAGTATTTTCCTTGTAAAATGAAGTTTTTTGTAGCGCCTAAACGTGTCTATTTACCTGGTAGTTGATCAGCGTCCGAGCTGAACAGCACGCAGAGGCCGGTCTCGTAGTTTACGGCGCGACAGGTATCGTTGGCCTGACATTGCTCCAAGCAGTCGGTTAGCATAAGAGTTCCAGGAATGTCGTCCAGAATGTGTGAGGGTGCAGAGAAAACGTAACTGAAAAAAAATAACTTTTATATCTACGTCTACACTAGTTTACTTTCAAATTTAAAACAGATACAATTTATTTTTTAACTTTTATAGAAAAATAGCATTATATTTACCCTGTGACGAGTTCGAAGCCAATCATTTCAGGGTCACACTCTTCTAGAGAATTCGCAGGGGCAGATGGAGCTGAAATTCCACTGGGAGCGGACGGTGGGATCCCACCTGAAGCAGTTTCGGGAGCTGGCGCTGGTTCCTCCAGTTCATCCTGTTCAGGTTTCTCGGATGCTGGTTCACTAGGCTCGGGAGGTGGGGCGCCAGGATTGGTGTATTCCTGTGGCGCGGCTACTACGGCTGGTTCAGGGGAATTGGACTCTACCGCCACATTGTCTTGAACGGGTGCTTCGGCTGCAGACCTCAGTGTCCCCTCAAACTTTTTCGCCGCATCCACAGAGGATGCTATTAGCAAAATACTAAACACAAGCTTCATTGTCCCAGGTCGAGGTATCATTTTATCTGAAACAAGATTTTTTTCGCTTAATTACTTGTCTTCGCACATAACTGCCTACATAATTCCAGAAAAGTACGTGTTCATGTTAAAATAAAAAGTTTGTGGTAAAATTACAACCTACACTTTTTCGCTGAAAGCGATATCTTCCAGATAATCAATTACGAGAATAATGAAGCTGATTGAAATTGACAGCTTGCCCACCCCGTACCTGTTATAATGATGCTTTTAAAGCGCCTACTTTCATCCACTTTGATCCACTATAAATACATAATTGACGTGTTTATTAAAATGCACATGCAAACGCTAAAACCGTCCGTGGAAATGTGAAATTGCTTCCATAAATTATAGTAAATTCCGAAACGTATATGACCTGTGTATGATGGTAATTATAGAAGTAACGTCGATTGAAACGAAATTATGAATACAAAAGCAATTTTTAGGGCGTTGAACTGAAAAAGATCGGTAGCAATCACATCGTATTAGTTTCTAAATAGTTTTTTATTCGTAGTGCTCACAATATACCAAAGGATGGCATCGCGTTACGCTCACGTCCATCATACAATGTTCGTAACGGTCTCGATTCATCGCTTTGTCCACATCGAAATCAACGGTATTAGTTCTACTGATTTGTTTAAAAAAACTAACAACGCCTGCTATTGTGTAATAAATTGTACATTGTTAGTTTAAGATTGTCATTGACAAGAAGTGGTGTTCGTATCGTGGAACAACACCGCGAGCCGTGAAACAGAAGCGCCGGAGATAAATCTCTTACAACGTTCGAGTCGTTTATTACTATGACTGATAGTCGCGCTAACCTTTTAGTAGAGCTTTATGAATTAAGAAGTTTGATATCTTTTTTAATATTATTTAATTCAACTAGACTATACTTTACAAAGATTTATTCAGATATATCTTTCAAATTTTCATCAATTTAAAATTGCAGCTTCATTCCGTTGAACGTTAGGAAAACTAGATCAGGCACAACATTCCATCGCATCTCCACCATTTGTGTTAGAAGTTAGAGGAATACGAATTCGCCTCGGGAAATCTAATTCATTTCATGCATCACGTCACTCGCAGCGTGAATTTAATAAGAATTTAATCGCCACGTCCTTCGTCACAGTTTATTGCTCTCTGCTATCGAAGAGCGTCTGCTTTTAGTATTGAAATTAAATTTACTTCAATTAGCAAAAAACTTCAATTCCAAAAAAAGTCGTCCATAATTAGGTAGGTACTACTATCAACAACATTCCTTCTAACACAAAGCCTACAATCAACTCTTGATTTTAGCAAAAAGTGTTGAATTGGCTCGGTCGTGTCAGAATTATTTAAATTGCCTTATCGAAACAAAGAGCTTGACTGATGCGAATAGCGTAAACTAACAGGAGTGTAGCATAAAGTACAGCTACGGATGCCTTATAAAGTTCCATGCGCCGGGCAATCTTTGACCTGCTCATACTGTCACGAAATTGGTCACACCATAATCTTTAGGAAACCACGATACTGTATTACCTTTTCTGTAATTATTTACTGTGAGTAGCGTATCCTAGATCTGTGATATGTACAGTTACTCGGAAGAAATGCAGTGCTCCCATACCAATTTAAATATTTCATGCAACACCAAAGATGTGAATGTTTTGTTTTGGCTTTATGTTTTTGATAGATGGTATTTTTAACCTTATTAAGTACATGATTGTCATGTCTCTTTTAGCAAGATGTTCCCATAGTTTGCATATTAATCGAGCAGGTTAGACATTTTGTTTTATTTACCGCATAATTACCGCCATTAAGTCCGCTTCCGGACTTAATCGCATCGGCTTTTCTCTTTAAATTTTCTTATCGGCATATTATACATGCATTTTAGTCTGGCCACTTTTACCTAATGTATATTAATAAGTGTTAATATCGATACACGTCTGTATATCATAGGTTCCCCGTGTGTTCATAGTGTAGTATTAAGTGACTTCGAAGGAGGTCAGTGTGTTATCGGTAAATAATCTCAGAGATGGCTACAGGTTTACCAAGTTAAAATAAAATTTATGGCCATATAAAGATCGTGATACGTTTGTCCGCGTTTTTTACACAAACTTGTTAGAATGTGTCATCTAGCAGCCATTTGTCAGACGTTAGTGAGATGTGTCTCGAGAACGCTAGCCGGATAGCCGTCTTGTATTCATTTTGTAGCCCTTTAACCTACTATAAAAAGTATGGTCAGCAAAAATCTATAACTATATCACTTGTTGAAGACTTTTGATTTTAAATTTATTTGCCTGCTGTACCATAGTAAAGTTTTAACACAAATACTTTTGTGATTAGATGCTCGTGTTTTCCAGTTATTTGTTGTCAAAGAAATACAATATTTACTTTTTATAGTTAGATAAATATGCTATTTAAATGTAGAGCACAAGATTGGAGTTAATTTAATTGTAAAATATGCCTCGATATCTTGTGACTATTAGTAGCGTCCATAAATGGGGTTCGCTGGAAGAGCTATTGTGTTCCCATGTCGGGTATCACAAGCTGCAAATGTATCCAACTAGCTCGGAGCGCCGATCAGATGGGGTCAGCGCATTCAATGAGCCGGATGGCTTCAACCTGCTATTTACGTTTCACCGTACTCGTACTAGTTGGCGCACTATGGATATCCAACTATTTGTATGACTACTTTTAAAATGTAATCTCGCGTTGCTTATATTGGGTCGCTTATATATTCATTGCAATTTTAAGTTACATCTCTGTGTAGGCTTGGCTAAAAGTAGATTGGTCTATGTAGATATAGCAGCTGTGACCGCAAACGATTCCCTCTGTGAGAGAAAATAAAATAAGTTTACGATAACTTAATCCGAGTGATAAACCATCATATGTGCCTGAATTCTCCCAATAGTATCGTCATGAGTTACGATTTCTATAGTTATTTACATTGAATGAAATTGTAATTTGTATCGGGTCTCTAATAGGGCGCGGTGGTTTCCTTATGTGATGACGTGATAGGATTGTGGGGTTTATCCCTAGAAGGTAGCTTTTGAGGCGTCAATGTCGCTCATTGGCTTATGCCTATATTTGAAATGGTCTTCGTATGGTTATGAATCGACATGTAAGTTATAATTCACTTCAATTTGAACGTCTTTTACGAAATGTGGAATATGTGAAATGTGTTTTCTTCTTTACCGCCAGTCCGACTTATCAGGTTGCCGAACCTATGAGAGACATCACAACTGGTGTAGACGTTTGGAAATTATTTTGTGCAAAATTATTTTTTAATATTTAAGTTTGTAATGAACGTAAGCGAATATATATTGTGCTTATGTACCTTAAGCCTCTTAGAATCTTTAGTAATAGTCGAGGTTTTGTAAGTTAAGCTAATTGTCAAAGATCAGAAAACCCGACTGCAGGAACCATTGATTGCAATTTAAACATCAAGTTATGTATATTTGTAGAATGACTATTTTAAGCCCTTTATTTTGATACCCTACTAGAAGTAAATGGGCAGAAGACATTTTTTGGAACCTCACAATTTTAACTTCAAAATCCGCCATTTTTAATGTACTCAGTGTCATTATAATGATACCTCATAGGTTACAATCCTTCAAGCCCTGTAGGCTGCAGAACATGCCAAACAATTATACATACATACTCTCGAAAAACATAACCCTCCTTCTAGCGCAGCACGCAGGTTACGTACTCAAATATGCATTTGCAAAACTACATATTAACCAAATAGTAATGTTTAATATTCTATACGACGTTCGTAATCACATACGTATAAAAGCATAGAGGTATTAATATGAATTAACCAACAAGAACTCCATTGTTATGTGTATCTAAGTGGAAATAATATTCTTCAATATATGAATAAATTAATTTAGACCTACCCGAACCAAACTCCTAAATAATTAACATAACGTCTTAGAAGATTGTTATCTTTTGGGAATGCAGGGCAGAAAAGACACGCTCATAAAACTATTTGAATTAGCTTATTAAAATAGTCTACTAAACTGCGGTAAATTTAATAAGCTGAATTTATTGGCAGCTGTCGTACAGTTTATATAAATTGTTATTTATGTCTTATTATACATCACTAGCCTAGATCAATAAATAAATTCACTCTTATTTTTATAACAGTTTACACAGTATACGGAGCCCACCGTGCATTCGTTATTAATAGGAATTTGAATAGCACCTCGATAATATCCATGTTTATTAGATTCAATAGACATAAATATTCAACTCGGTGAAAGTTAATATACATATTTTGATGCACAGCAGTAGTGCGTGCAATATCTTTAAATACCGCTCTTTGCGCTTTCTTCGATAATCCTTACTCATAGGTCAGTGTGCTGAGCGGGGTCAGGTCGTCTGAGAAATTTACATTAGTAAGGGGTTTGCGATTTCTCCACACAATGGGGCACCGATAATACCATCTGCTACATCGATTGTAAATGCTATCTCCAATTTAATTACATTTAACATAACGAGCGACACGTTTGTGGAGCGTGCTATCGGATGCGTCGATGTATCGAGTTTTTTGTGTTCTAATTTGAATACATTGTAGTTTCATTTTAACGATGGCTCGATCGAAAGAAGTAAAACAGTTGATCGTGATCGGTTAATGTGTAACCTCGTTTAGTTTTCTCCACGATTAATCATGCAAACTCTATGGTAGAGTGCGAGATAAGTCCTATAATTTTGTAGCATTGTTCATGGTATGGACTCGAGAGTGATAATCAAAACTGGGTTTAGATACGAGTAGTATCCGTCTCGGGCGCTTTCTTTTTTCCACTTTCCGACTCATAAAACAATAATAATAGTTCTCTATTGAACGTTTACTTTTTATTTCCAACGTTTCTATTAACCGAGACGTGGATAATTAAATTACCATGCATCTTAAAAGTAAAAAATATACTCGAAGTGTGTCTGAGAAAAACACGCAAGTTTTTTATGAAATAACCATACTGATCACTTTATAACAAGTTTTTTATGTGCGCCCCTCCGAGGACAGCGTCCATTAATCCCGTATTATGGCATCATTTGCGAACAATTCTTTATAACGTATTGTACGTGCCTGCTATATTACCATTACTAGTAGCTTCTAAGTAATCTTTATCTAAATTAAGTGCTCGTATAAAACGCATTAAACTGACACAAAATTTGCAAGATAAACAAGAATATTAAGTTTTTTATCTATTCAAAGCTAACGACGGCTCGGGGCTACGAGAATAAAGTTGCACTACTGCTACTTGGAATAGATCTTTATTCAACAAGTTGTATTAAAATAACCTATCTAACCTTGTGAAAGATAGTGGATCCCACAGGTGGAGACCTCTGACTTTATTAAATGTGAAACAGCATCTATTCTAGCGATTGCATCTTTGCTTGTTTACCAAAGTACACTTTCTGTTTACTTACTGTAAAGTGTATTTTACTTTCGTGCAATAGTTGAAAATCTGTCGCAATTTTTAATTGTAATTATTAATAGTAGTATCAATTGTAATCTTAGAATATTTAATTACATAAGAATTCGTACAAATTTATCTTCTGTCGCGATAAGCACGTGCCTAATAAACAAATTCGAAAGATTTATTTAACAGAATTTCGATTGTTAATGCTATGATTTTATATATTTATTGGGGTTTTTGATAACTTATCAAAAACTTCAATAAATATATAAAATCATATCAGCAGCAAAGTATGTTTCGCCTTAATAATTGCTTACTAATTTCGGAAGACATATTGTCGAAATTGTGTTGAGCGAATGACACGGTCCGCTCGTCGGCGTCTGCGCCGGTCGTGCTGTAACGGCATCATCAATCATCTGTAATTTGATTTCTATGCTCAATTATTGCGTTCGCGGAGGTCGAGCAAGCGCACTCTACTTCCCAGTCAATAGTTCACAGTTTGATAATACATGTATGGTACATTTGGGTCACTCAACCTAAAATACACGGTCGCGAAATTTATGTTATAGCCTAAGAGATATGGTTATGGTAATTCCTGTCAAAGCTTAAATACAAAACTGTTAAAGTCATAAATGCTAGAATTTATTTGCTAATAAAGTGCCGCTAAACACTTATTATCTATTGACAAGTTTGTTAGCACTTTAAAAACTATGTTTGGAAATTAAAATGTTAGAAATCGAGTATTTGAATTCGCGACAATCTTTGATAATGAAATTCGGAAATATGAACTTTCAGCGCCATAAAATAAGACCGACGGAAATTGATCGTTATTTATGTGCTGATAAAACGATTATTCCACTTGTGAATAACGGCAACGAAATTAACATTTTCTTGTGTGAGAGTAAAATCGTTGCGGAAAGTAAACAGACGCATATCGTAGCGGCGAGTTCCATTCGTGTTAGCGGTCGGCGTCGACCCCGATGTGTAATGAAGCTTTTACAACTAACCAGAAAATAGTAATTGATTCTCGGTGAGGTTCCTCGGTACTGTCACGTGACAAGTGTCACGAAGTCTATTGAAACGGAAACCCGCGATTCAATACGATCGTGCACAACAGGCTCGATAAGAGCGTTGAACTCGGTACCCCATTAGGAGATACTAATAAAAGTTGCTAAATTAACTCCCTTTACCGTACGGGCTATTCTCGACTCGGAAAATGAACAGCAATTAAAGTGTTAAGATCAATTAATACACTTCCATAAACGTATATTATTTCCTAATGAAGTTGCTGTAGAACTTTCGAAATAATTATCTAGCGAATGGGTAGTACGGTTAGAATTACGGTGAATAAATTAAGACAGTATTGTGCTATGAGGCAATGAACGTGACGCCTGCACCCTTTAATGACAAGTTGGACGTAATAATGACAAGTGGCGCGGATCGCACGCGCATTGGTCACGACCGCCGCGAGGGACGCGACCCCACTCATATGGTAGCAATCTCACCGCTGTACAAACTGTGGAAGTGTATTATATAATTAAAACAAGATAAAAATTATTAAAACCGTACATTTTTCCGAAACAAAAAAATATGCTTCGTCCGGGGAAGGCCCTGGAACTCAGAGTATCTCCATACTAAATTTCAGCAGTACAGTCGATTTAGTGCCCTATGCACAAACCACTGAATCGACTAGGAATAGACAGACACACTTTCGCATTTATAACATTAGTATGAATGTGATTATTAAATTAATAAACGTTAGTGAGATTGAAGAATATTGAAATAAGAGTTTTCCCAAAATGTAGAGTCCCGAGATATGAAATCGTTACGTTGCGTTACTTTATGATATCATTTCATAATGTACACAAAAATATTCTACAACACTACTCGCACAAGCTTTGAAACTGAGAAATTATAATTAATAGATCGTAAAGCGAAACGTATTATAAAAGTATAAATTATTTTTCCAAGTAACTGTCCAACAAAGTGGTGCAGTGTAACGGTAGGTGCCGTCGTGTTGCGCACGAGCAGCGCCGGACCGTGCTCTAGACCCGACGTCCGAATTCGTCAAAAGGCAGCAAAATTGAATTCGTCACCATTTTTTTGTCCGACCACGCGTCTCAATTACACCGAATAAATCTGCGATTTTTCGAGCCTTCTCGGAGTTACGGTTATCTCTTTGACCCAGATATTAAAAATTGATCCGCTCGTTACGGTCAATAATTCGTCTCCATTATCGTAAACGTCCAATAAATTCATATTTGCACACGTCTGACTCTCGAACGCTATTTGCTATTGGTTTGTTTGCCGTGTGTGGTCCTGCCGATCGCGGTCACGCTAAACGCTGTTGCGTATCACCATATCCTATTTAGAAGTCGTCGTATCCCACGTTGTAAACATGCTTTATTATTTGCCTTTCTAGCGGGGCGACGAATAACTGTACAAGAAGCCAGTATTTGTTGGACGTCGTAGGAAGACAGATAGGGTCCATATCGGATTGCTTTTGTTTGCGGACGGGGAACCTATCGGATCTGCGCTATCCGCATTTGGCAGCTCGTCGGGCCCACGCTCGTAAATAGAATCTCGTGTAGTCGTTGATACATCCATCGATACCGAATGAAATATGAACAATCCAAACGGGCTTTTGCGAGAATTATGAGCTATGATAGTGGACGAGGTATTATTACGGTCCATTTAAGGGCTTATCGAATTAATATACCAAAGGTTATATCGGATGATAGATTCCGATAACCATCTGCTGTTTACTTAGCGACTCTAAAATGGTCATAAACTATCCTGCTTTCGCTAATCGTAACTCAACTTTGAGGCTCTATTATTTGAAAAATCGCGTGGAAGGCTAAAAGAATATTATAAAATGTGAACGTAATACGCACAAGTAATGACGACTTTCCTTGCATAAGAATTGTCGACCGCAAGGAATCCGGCTACCATAATGATAGTACGTGATAGATTCGATTTACAGGTTTGTTTCAATCTCTCGCGACCGCCTCGCCAGCGACAAATTACGTTGCGGCTCGACTGATGTGCACGATAAAATGTACGCTACATGTTTCACAACATCACAGTAGCACACTGTATAACATTGGTCTCTTTTCATTCGAAGCAAATTTCGCTTTAAAATTCATTCCTGGTTGGGATACAAAGCTAAGCCGAGAAATTAATTCAAGATTTTATTTATAAAAACCTTTGAGTATCCTGTATGAAATAATTGTAAAATATTACAATTTCTTTGCGAGACTGAGAATTAAAAATAGTTGAATTTTTTTCGGTTTAGCTGGATAATAATAATATAAGAGTCCAATAAGAAAAACTCGGACGAATTTTCATAGGTGTGCAGTACGGAATCTGGCAGGCATTAAAATTTTCTTACCAGGATGATTATTACTAGAGATCGTCCTGTGGTCGAAATTCGACCAAAAATATTTTTATATTTAATCACAGACTTGAATTCGGCTTCTATGTCTTGTTATCAGGCTATGAAATTAAAAAAAAATACAGACATAAACCATAAACAAAAATTTCGTATATGATTATCGTGACATGTCAAAATATTGTAGTGTGCGTAGCGTTTTATTTGTTTAAAATATGCAATATTAAAGCATATTTTAAAATAATATTGGTATTTATCTATAACTGGGAGAAATTTTATCTACCTGTTTTTCGTAAAAAATGTGTTTTCCGCTTGCGTATTAATTATATATATATTGCGACTGGTCTAAAGCTTGTGATTAGGTTTATTAACCAACATTTATGTAACTTTTCTTTTATGTCTATCTTGCATAAATGATCTAAAGTTATGAATCTAAGAATGTAATAAATATTAAACCCTTTCCACGTTGTCGCTTGTTGGTGTACCAAGTATCGGACATTTAGTATTAATTTCAGCTTGTAATGAATATCCCGTGGTCATTTGCTGATGATTGATCGATCGCATTCGCCATAATAGATATACTCTGCATTTCAGTTTCGCCTTCGAGCTAACGGTAAGGTCATATATATAGTTTAAATAATAGTTTCTATTACAAGCTGTCATAAACGGTACCTACAGTTACTAGTCCTTATAGTGACAAAAATCAATATTTATAATATTGCAAATAGTTTTCTGATAATAATGTAAATTCTGCAAAATCTCATTTGCAAACAAAATATTCTAAGACTGAAGACGAGGTGTCTTCAGTCATAAAATATTATCTTAACAACAAAACTGTTCAGCTTTCATTACTATCGTAGTTTATTTTACGAGAAACGTAAAACTTTTAAACGTAAGTAAAAAATGTAAACTTTCTACTTCGGTTTGACAATTGATACGTTTTCGGCAACGAGCAAATAGGAATGTCTGTAAAATGCTTTGGTGAATTTATGTTCAATAAATCGTGACAAATATAAAGACATCCGGCATTATCGGTACTCGGCAGATATTAATTGTTTGTATAAATTTAGTATCCAAATGCTTTTTCTCTTCATTGCTGACTATTAATTTTGTCTTCGGTGCTTACGGAGGATTGCGACTCGACACACATTATGAGACAAGCTTATTTGTAAAGTTGTCGCGAAATTCTAAATTGCGAGATAAGCGTACGTCAATTGTTTCGTTGACTTCAGTTTAATTGTGGTTTATCGACGTTTTAGTGTTATTTGTGGCCGTGTAGCCCCACGACACGAATTACGTAAGATATGTCGGAGGTAACTAATTGGTACAAGTGAATTTTCCTCGGTACGGTACGCATGCGACCGGTCCGGGGTAACGGGCTCTAAACTCATTATCGAACCAGTAATCATCCAAAGTATCCATGAACCTCACGCTCGACACCAAAGTAATATTATTTATTTAATCTAGCGAGTGCATCGCGAAATCCCGGTGCACTATTATGTCGAAGTACTCGAGTAACTTTATTAGGCGCTGGGTTTTGCATTTAGTTACCTGTATTTTATGTTAGAGAACTTTGAATATCAACCCCGATATAAATTACGTGTTTAGCTTTGACGCCACGAGGGCCTTCATTTCTACGATTCCGTATGCGAAAATTATAGTCCCTCAGGGCTATCTTTGGATCGGAGCTTATCAGTTATCATATCACTAATCGTGTTATGGGAAGCCCATTTCTTGTTAATCTACATCCGTCGAATCAACAGTTATTACTTATGCATATTAGAACGGCTCCGATTTATTTGTGCCATTAAACATAATTAAAAACAACGGTACTTTACATATTTGTTTGGGTGCGACTTAGAAAGGGCGGGCGGTTTACGACCAGCGGCTAACACGAGTCAGTATCCGCCTACTATGCACGCCGTCATTGTTCCCTGAAGCTATATCGCCCTTAGACTTATTATCTTTAAAGGTATCAAATCAGAGTTATTAAAATTCCCGTTAATTTGCTCGATAGATCGGTGCTTCAAAACTTATAATAATTAATTATATACACAGCCAAGTGGTTCTCTAAATAGACACGGATACTGCTGTGATTATAATTTTTTTGATTATTTTTATTTAATCAAAAAGGGCAATAAATGGGAAAAGAACTGAAATGATTACTATCTTATAACACGCCAGATGTAAATGAGAGATTTCCACATGATCAAGGGTTAATGGGATAATGACGTTTTCTTTGCTGTGACAGTGCTAACACTATGCGTAGGTATGCATGCAAACTCGGAACATCTTCGCATCAAGCTAATATGTAATTGATTGGTTTCCCAGTGAAGCTCAGTGCGACGCTCCCTGTCCCTTTGATTGCGGATGCAAAAACGCTAATGTCGTAACTGTAAAGTAGTTCTTCCGTGCGTTTCTATGCTGCATTATTGTCGTCGATGCTGCATTCCTACATTCAATGAAGTGATTGTCGATTCTTCGACGAAAAAGTTAGTGTATACTTTTCAGTTTACTTTGTGCTTCGTCTACATCTCGCATCACTTGAATCAATATTTGAGTATAACATCTTCGGACGTGTTTAACGAGCAATGAGACTGTTTAACTTTTACGATAAAACTTTGTCACCTCGAAGAAACGAAAACGACGCCGATTTAACACGAAAAGTACGAGCAAATTTGAAATGGAACATCGAAAGTGTTGTGCACATATAAGGCATGTTAATTAGTAACGCATCATCTCGCACACCGGTACCGGCGATCGGCCGAGAGCGATTAATAGCAATTCATCATGATTGTGTACTATCTCAGATCTATGTAGGTAACTTCGGCGCCAATTCACTCACACGTCGCTAATTGACCGCTTTTCTTTTTTTGTGTCGGTTTTAAGAGCTTCGCTTTTGTCCTGGTTTTTAATGTAGTAGAGTACAATGTTGTTTGTTTTTGTTTTTAAAACCTTATTTTTATTTAATTGAACAATTTGAGGAGCATTAAAAAGTGATAACATTTAAGAAACCACGACGAAATTTTCATTAAAATGTTTGCAGAATATATGTTACGTGGAATTGACGATGATGGACTCTGCCCTATATACCCGCGTTCTGCATTCTCTGTATTAGGTAGTCGGTACCACAATTACGCCGGGAACACGACGGTTCCGGGAACTCGCGGTGCTCTAAGTAGAGCGATGTATTGCGGCCACGATGAGACGCGAATTGGTGTCGGCGTGCGAATCCCGTTCACGATTACTGCCCACCGCAAAGCAAAAAAACAAAAATCGCGATACCATTGGATAGACATGACATCGCGGCACCGTATCGGAGTTTCGGATCGCCGGCGACGACCCAATTAAGTTCGTACATGTAGACCCCTCGGGACATCCCTATTTCAATATTATTTCTTAACGAGCCTTACTTAAACTAATCAGACGAATCTGCCGTGTTAACTATTTATAAATGAAACTGAAGAATTTCGATTTTTATTCTACTTGCATTCTGTATCCAGTGTGCGTTTTAAAATGTAAAGATTTAAATGGTATACTAAAAGACTTTGTTACAAAATGTAATTTTTATCTATTTTTTAACGTCGTGGAAATAGTAGAGTAGGTTTTTAACTAGTTTGGTTAAAAAAGTAAAAAATTAAGGCGTCTGCAATAGTTTATGATAATTCGCAAAAATTAGCGCTTTAATACAAATTATTATTGTTTGATCTGATAACTTAAAGCACAGATCATTCTGACATTATAATTCAAGGTGTCAAGAAACACACAAAAGCTTTTATTAACATCTTCATTATTGATCAACAAGCTTAACATTTATTACAATTTAATTGTGACCCACTGAAAGAGAATGCTCGAACCTCGTGCCTTTCATAAACACATAAGCAATCAACAAAATGATTAGATACATAATGCTACATCTCCTATCCAGTCAACGCTATGTTGATTATCCAGGAATCACTGCACAGATATAAATAATGACTCCTCATTTATTGCACGTTCTATCAATCTAATATCAAGCCATAGACTATAATCTAATAAGACGTCAAATAAAGTCTGTAACGGCGAAGGTGGTGATTAACTGACGAGTGGTGTGGAAGCCTCGCGATATTTTGTTCCCCATTTATTTTTTATGGCTCAGGATAACCTGCACTACAGCTAAGCTTCGAGTGAGCTGGATAAACGTAAACAAGTTTTTGTAACACTCTCGTATTATTTCTTATTACGGACGTGAAAAGGAAGATCGTTTTAGAAACTGCTCCTCGACTATGTGCAAGGTTTACAACTTTATTATGTTATTTTGTTAACGGAATCATCTCTGAGGAATGTTTATAAAGCTTTGAAGTTTAAGATTATTTAATAAAATGCCTTGTACATTACGTAGTATTATGCTTAGCAGTTAGTAATTCTAAGGAGTTACCAACCAAATGACAATGAAAACCTTGAATAAGGAGCCCTCCTTGTATTAAAACATAAATAGGGATTGCTCCTCGATGCGAATTTCGCCCGCAGGTATATGAGTTCTAGACGTTTCCTGTATTACTGTGTGTGCACAAACTACATCGATGCGACTCGCCTATTGTAGATTAACATAAAACCTATTTAGATTTAAATCGTTGCTTCATCAAACTAGAACAATCAGGAAACAATATGCGAGATGACTGATTGAGTGTGCTCCGCAACTTTGATCTGTATCGTTGCGTTTCCGTCTCAGATGCATATAAGTAATAAGGAGATACGAACCTCGCTACCCTATCATGTCATAAAGATTATATTAGGTTGTTCCGTATTTCGACCTTATGGTCTACCGTCTAACTAATGTTCGATGGTAAAATCCATTAGAGCTTATTGCTTACAACTGTAAAATAAATTGATTACTCACAGGTACACCTAACTTCGATCTAAATCAAACTGTAAAGTATCCACTGGCTTATCATCTCATAATTCCATTAGGGTCTTGTTAACTCGATTATTGTATAATAAATCGATTCGAAATAATGACGAGTAATTTAACTAAGATAGTATGTTTAGTTAATTTAACGTGTTTCGTTCGTCGGTTATAAAAATATCCGAAATTTTTGCTAACCGTTTAAAAAAAAAGCGGAATATGTAATGGGTAAGATGTAAGAATGGAGAAAATTACGATGTTTAAAACTTACAAGACGTAATTAATATTAATAGGATGCTGATAACTCGTACTCCATACAAATTTAGGTCACATGTCGGCGAACGGTAAAAATAACAGGTGACGCTCTACAACCGGTTTCTTATTTTAGTGAGTTCGAATCAGGAAAGTCTTGATTTTATCTTCCTTTAATTGTTCTTAACAATTATTATGGGCGCTACGAAATTTCTGTTCGATTTACAAATCAATTTTATTCTTTTATTTTTTTTTTGTCAATATTTTCACAAACATAAAAAAAACTAATCTGTAAATACCGTCTACTTTGAGTTTGAAATAACCATATTTTTTGTGGATTTATTAAACCTAATCCAAAATAACTGAATTTTGCAGCGCCTATGTGTATACATTTTTTTATATACGGGAAAACAAATTCCTTAATGTCTTTTCAGAGAAGAAAGTCGTTAATTAAAAATACAGTTGAGCAACGCGCAATAATTTATAGAAACTGCATCAATTGTTATAATGGTCCCTACTAATAACACACTATTAAAGCTTAAGGCCTCGTACGGAAGTGCGAGTCACTATGCACGCATTAACAAAAAACATAACTGTACAAGTCTCTTATGTTTACACTCCGTTGAGTTTAAGGTCGTTATTCTGGCGCTCGCTAGAGGAACGACATTTGGGAACAATTTAACAGTAATTTTGATTAATGCTATTGGGGCTTTTACCGTAAGATATAACATATTAAGTCGCTCAGAGATGTACCTACCATTTTTGGAGCAACGTACGTTATGGTTTGATTTTCATTAGCCGTTTCTGAGTAATCACAATCATCACAGCGTAACTCGGAAACTGTATTGCGGAATTATGTTTCACTAAGATTATGTGTAATTTTTATTTGACAATCGTAATTTTACCACAAAATATTTTTTTAATACGTAATATACATGTTATTTTTTTTAATTTTAAGTCTTTTTTTAATTACTTTTGTACTTTCTACTACATTTTCTACTAAGAATGTATTTGCATTACGGATATATTAATGATAAAACAATTTTTTTTGGATATTTTTGAATTTCACAATATTTGAAAGAATCCCCGCAATTCTGTAGGACAAGATTGATGTGCGGGGTTACTGACCTTTTAAAATCGCAGCCGCTGCCCGCTAAATATCGCCGCCTTCAGCCTGTAACAAAAAAAAATATTTACTTCAAAAGTTGTAAATCTGATTATTGTTATAAATGCCAAGTATTTAACTCAAATTAATCTTACATCAAAATTGAGCTTTACGGGCCTGTTTCACCGCTTACTGTTGAAGTTACTTTTAGGCTATACACAACTTTTTGACAGAATCTCCATACAAAATCTGTCAAATAAAGTCGTATCTGTCAAATAAATAGACTATCTGTAAGCCGTCAAACAGGCCCTTAATCTTCGTTTTGCTTAATGATGGAGTAGTTTGAGCTGATGTTCATTAACAATTAATTTGCAAGTACCTTTAGGTACATAATAGAAAAGCTACCAATTTTATTGTTGAGTTTACGACAGTTGGCAGTAGACCTAGGACTTACAATTAATTGCGTGATCCCAGCAGAGACAGAGTTATAAACGTGAATAAGTTTATTGATGACAATATGTTGATTGTTATTGTTATGGTGGCTGGACACGATCCGCATTTATTACGCAAGTCGTTGAAATGTAACTGATGCGGAGTGGAATGTACGAATATCATTATGTGTTATACGCGAGTCCACGCATCGGAACGTCTTGTAGCGGTCCAGTGAGTGCGGGTGCAATTGAGACATGAGCGAGGTGCTCTTGGTGCATTTGTGTAATGCACATTTCGTTGCTGAAGCTAATGATTTGTAGATTGAACTGTTGCGACATCTCTTGTTCGATATACGATTTTTTATAAATCATGCTTGGTATAACCTAAAAACGTGTGTTTCTGGATTATTCTCGATTATGACTATGTATATAAAAATAAGTCGCGTTTTCCCTCCTGACGTTATAACTCTAGAACACACGAATTGTTTCCCAGGGTTTTGCATTCGTTGGAAAGTGAGGTTTATAGCACAGAAAATTCAGAAAAAAATTTCAAGAGTAAAGAAATAAAATAATAATTGTCATATTTGTTACCACGCGAATGGACTCGCGGGCAACAGCTAGTTTGTTATAGAAATATTAGAAGACGTTGCGTGATATTAAAATTAATGATTCTAATTTCCGCCATGTAATGAAAGAAAATTTATTCCAATTTTAGATGAAACCTCATTAACCAGATAGTAAGACAATGCAGTTCTGATTAAAAATATGTTTTCGTATGGGAAATTTCTTATCACCTTATTAAAGTCAGATAAATTAGAGATTACGCGTAACGTTACTGTAACGCAATAATAGATTTTTATTCTCTCATTATTTATCTTATTCTATCTCTCTTTTCCATTAATCAAACGTGATGTGATTAGCCGTGCATCACTATCCCACGAGTTAATTCTTTGAATGATTCGTAAAAAAGTATTACCTACGTGAAGTTGAATACGTAATACCATAACTCTTAACTATCGAACCACAACTAATGTTATTTTATGGGAGATTCTATTTATTATCTTCGTTTACTATCGAAGCATCTGGAGATTCTATGGATTTATTCGTGCTTAATGTTTTTTATTTTTGCGTTACGAGTTTAATGAGTATTTAGCGAATTTAACATGGTGCTGAACTAACCGTACTTAAACTAAAATTTTTGGGTATTTAAACAATGTTAATTGTCTTGAAAATTAATTATTTAGTTTATACACAGTTATGTAGTTTGTGTTACAAGTATATGAATATAAAGTGAATGAAATAGTGTTACGGTTCCCGTTAAATGGAGACGGTCTGATAATTTGGGATTTATGAGCTCCAAATAGATAAATGTTGAATAATAAAAGTTATTCTAGTATAATATCCACATTCATTTGCATAGATGTAATCAACTAGAATAAACCCAACCGGACTGTCAATACATAAATATATTTGTCCCGATAACTTACATTACTTAACACACAGACAATTCATCAGACATAAAGTTATCCATACTAATATTATAAATAGTTAAGTGTATATGTTTTTCTTAACCAAAAAAAACGAGTCGAATTTTGGTATAGACGTAGTTGAAAGGTTCACCCTTTCACGTAGTCACGAGTCACGTAGGCTACCTTTATCATGGATAAACAATAGTTTTGCCATGAAAGCCGCAGGCAAAAGCTAGTATTTTAATGTGTTAAACAAGAATTATTATAAACATATCGTCGGCAGTTTTAGATAAAGTCGTTGATTCGCACAAGACCACTGACCAGCTATTTATAGCCAGGTGAAAATCAAACAATCTGTACCGTTTCGTTTGACGAGCAAATTGCGATGTTCGCACTTAGGAGGTGTTAGATGTTCCTTTTTGCCGGCCGCCGTACATACGAAGTGGCCAGTCACGCGGCCTGCGCCCCATCCGTCAATGTCAAGACCGTCCTGTCCAATATTCTCACGTGAGCGGTACGAGGAAATGTTTTTATCACCATTACGTAAAGAAGCCATTACCGGAGACGCCTCTCGTACTATATAACCCGATGCGCAGTGTTTTAGAGTAGTTTAATCTCGGGCTGTAAATTCGTATTAGATAACGGCAGCTGAACTAAAAACACGCTCGCACATGGTTCTTGCCTTTATCGTCATGTAATCGGTTGTAATTTCTAAGACCCAACTGTTTATCGTTTAACATCTCAAACAAACTAACCAGAGCCCATTCATGCTATTTGCATCGGGAATTAAATTTTCCCGCGCGAAGGTACACGAAGTACGTTTTAAAGTACTCGATGCTATAAAGATGCTGTAATAAATTAAATGTTCCTTGAATCGCCAACTTAATACAGAGATGAGTTAGTTCATTGTATAAAGTATAGTATGTAGGCACTGATATTATAAACGAGAAGTCAGCGTAGAAAATATTGTCAAGGAAACGATGATAGGATCTATTATTGAATAGCAACTTGTTATTATTGAAATTGCCAGAACGGCCGCACGTATACAAGCAGAAAACAAGGGGAGATTTGACACAATCTTCTTGTTCGACGGCTACACTTTAGTTTTATTACAAAAGAGTATGCCAGTATTTCTAGGAAATGTTCTTGGAGCATTGTTAGTGAGTACGAAGCCCTTATCGCTGTACAAGCATCGACATTATCCCTTTGAGTTTCCGCTCAAAAACTGTTCAATAAGTTTTCCAACATGAAATAATTCGCGCCGCATGAAAACAAGCCGAGCGCATTTCAAACAATAGAGAAATAAATTGTCTTATACTTATACTACAGTATCCCCGCAAAGACTATTGCAATTTTATGTATATATTTATATATAGTCTTAGTAATTTCCTAATGGCTTTTAATATAATACTGGCTATTTGATGGTACGTACCTAATTATGTGGGGTTTCGAAACAAAGTGCGTTGCAATAGCAAAACATGCAAATTCATTGTATACATTTGTGTTCAGTACTTTTTATGACAGTTGTAAAAAGAATCGATTTGCAATAAAAAACATTAGGAACAGCAATTTCTATCATGTTTAACCGTGAAGTGTGATCAGGATTCCAGCTAGCGAATTAACCACGGACTCAGCAAAATCGACAAGTTTTTAGGAAATTATCACCGCATTGTTTTATGAGACAAAGCGCTTTCAAATCTTTCATTAATTTAAATTGAAATAAGATTTCTAATTATGTTATTTATTTATACAAATACATGTAGTCACTGGTCTCACTGCTTGGTCGGTGTATGGACTCTTCTAAACGATAGGTGTCCGAGTTAGATGCAGTGTGTACATAATATGATTATAATGGTTTTCTTAAAACAAAAACAGACACAGTAACCGCCATCGAGACTAACTGTACAGCTGACATGCATCGGCTCGCCCGCCCTAGCCGCAGCGGAAAATGCCTGACCACACGACCGGCTATCGTCGCGGTTTCCTCTGTACTATTAGCCAAAACCACAAATAAAAATCAAGACAAATGCCTTGAAATCGCTACAAATAGTCTCGTACCGCGAACGGACTTCGTATCTCTACTCCGAGTCCAACAAGTTCACATCTCTTTCGAAATTCATTAGGAATTCCGTCCGGAGAATTTCTTTTGTGCCACGTCTATTGGCGATACCCACCGTGTCGGTCGCTAAGCGAAACTGTAAAGAGCATCTTTTATTTTACACTAATGTAAGCCATTTCGACTCTAGTTAGCGATTCTTCGACGCCTTTATAATTCTAAGTGAATGTTGGAGTGACAAAGGCGGTATTGTACACGATATAAATATTTATAAGCGTCTGTTTTCCACACCTCCGGGCGGATGGATACGCACGATACTGTCGGCCTAATTAGCCTATTGTTTATGCGAATTAGACAGAACGATTGACACATATTCGATATAAAAAGTTATCGAATTCCGCAGTCGATAGGTTCATGTTATATAATGATAAAACCCAGGGAGATAGTAATCCTACTTTCTCTTAACTAGTTTCTTGAGGCCACTCCAAGAAAGTAAAACCCCGCTATGTTAGCGCTCGATGGCTCGCTCCATGTCCTGTTGACATACAAATTGACATGGTAACTTACTCGGAGATCCTCTTATACTGTGACCTCTTTATTTACATTTCATTCCGATCGTCGTGTTGTATGATTGTAAAAGTAACAAGGTTAAGGTGTCTAAGATGCTATCGAGTAATTTATGTTTATGTAATTATTATTATCTTAATGGCTATAACAGTATCAAGTTTTATTACATTTATATAATTATAATTTAATAGGCAATATACTGTAAAATATTAATTGTAATTGTCAAGGCCTTTTGAAAGTTAGCGATGGAATTTTCAGGAGATCAGTACATATCCACCAACCAACATACAATAAGATAATATTGGATCGTGACTAAAAATTATGTTATCGATTTTATTGAATTGAATCCATGGGTGCAAAATGTGAACACATTTGCACCCATGGATTCAATTCAATAAAATCTGCTGACACATAGATATGTACGAGCCGCAGGTTGGCACACTTTCGGGAGGTTCCGTTGAGTGGGGACCACGGCGACGACATCACGTTTCCCATGTTCAGAATAGTTTATTGAAGTCATGATGTGACCTTAACATTGTATTTTACGATTGTCTCGTCATCGGTCGGACCACTGACATTTCAATAGGCAAGGTGAGGCTGGGTCGCGGCGTGAGGCGCAGCACGACGTGCTATGCCGCATGGGCAGCGCCGGGCGGCGACAGCGGGCGACACTGCCTCCCCGTCCTAGCACTCTACACGTCATGCATGCACCGTAATATCACATTACATACTTCCGCGGCGCTTCGCTCACCTTCGACCCCGAGAAATGTGAACGAGAGTGATTTATAACTGACGGAGATTTATGTCGACGTGCCCGTAACACGGCAGGCGAATATGGACGAGCGATTAGCAGTATTTAACTCAATGTTCGCTTGAATTTCTCGAATCGCCTCCGGAAGCTTATCGGCCGGTGTTGACTTTAATTTGCATCTAGTATTTTCTCGTAGTTACGTCGATTGTAAGTGCTCACGATTTAACGCTGGTTTTAATGCATTATTCAGAGGGGTTTTCATTAGACTGTCGCTATCGGTGTGGGGGATCGCGGTCTCGTTAAAATGTACGGATGGCATGACGTCTGTTCTATTGGGTGTGCTAAATCAGCACGCGACGACATATCGTCTGACTGAAAATTGGTGTCGAACGGTCCCTACTATCCTACTAGTTTTGCTGCAACGAAGGTTTTACGTTTACGCGATACGAAAAAAAATTATTTTAGGTTTGATAAAAGAACTCAACCCGTTAACTTCTGAACATAGGCGGGTAAAGGGCTTTTTGCAGAAAGTAAAAGATCGAATTTAAGCGTTGAGGCACTTATCTAACAAATCTTGCAATTAATGTCAACTATTAACGTATTGTTAAACACGCAACATTTTATGGTCGTGATGGAGAAAATACACTTCGACATGGCTATAAAAGCCTAACCGATGGCATTTTTGTGAGAGCTAAATTGAAGAAAATACCTCTGATTATTGTATCTCAATTAAATCTTTATATTATTGTCGAGCCTTAATTGCTGTTTCTTCAAAATATGGGAGATATATACTCAATCGTAAATATTATTCGTCCAAATGCTATAAAATGAACAATTTAATAATAACTGTTTAAAGCCCAGCTGTAAAGAATGAAATAAAAGAACCTATAACAAAAGCTAGATAGAGACAGTATTGCGCCGGCTATGGCGACTCATTAAAGGCTCGTTGAACAAGTTAAAAGAAACTGATGGTATTCGGTCAGATTGTAGAGACAGGTTTATCAACCCCGAGCGGCGAGTGGCGACCTCGCGGATGCGGTTTACTTTCTACACGTAATGAGTGCACACTGCACCGTGCGCCCGCGCATCCCGTTCTCATTACTCAATCCGCGCTCGCATTATAAATTACCTGCCACCAGCCTCCGAGCCTATTTATTATATGTGTAATTGAGTTTAATAGTTCCGTATCGTACCCGTAATTAAATATTGGATTTTAATATGTACTGTGAAAGATGGGGTTTCACGGGTGTTGTTAGAGACTTGAAATAATTTTGCGTGCCCACAGTACGTCCTTAATAAAACTTGTGTTTAAATAAAACGATGTTATAACAGGATGTTAATTTGCACACCGTACCGGCTCCTTAGTCTGCGAGCTGTAAATTGTGGTTGACGTTATGGGGGCGTTTGTTTCATTATGAGACAGTTCCAATTAATGGACATTGAGCGTATTGATGAAATGTCGATTCGCCCATCGGCGTTATAGTGGCCGGACACGCATGCTGCTATCTCGACTCGAAGTGACAATTACAATGTTATAAATAAGCTGACGGCTCCAAATCGCTCCTCTACGATGGGCCATTCTATGCATTTTATAATCGTTAATCGGATATTCGTACCATAAACGTCTGCACGTAATTACATGCTGTGATGATTCAATAGCTCTATATTTTAATGTTATATGTGTTACATGCAAATTCGCGCTATTACATTTGGAACAAATTGTGGTGTAGCCTCTAAACAATTTTTATTACTTTTAGATACTCTTCTCATGAATATCGCAGAACATATATACTTTCTTTGTAAGTGTTAGATACAGTCGTAACAAATAATATTTTTATACATTCATTTATTCAATAAGTTCATAATTACAAAATCATGTGATTTACTTTTAAAATACAAATAAAAATTTGTAAGCTAGTAGTAAATAAAAAAATCACATTAAAGCAAAAGTGACCTAAATTGCTTAAGTCAACGCGAATTTTTTTTTTTTCTAATTTATGTTATTTTCAAAATCTCCTCCATTGTCAGAAGCTAAAATATTCCTATACTGGATTGCGTTCAAACAAGGTTTTAAATTGACTTAATCTTTAAATTTAGTATCCATTTGGAAACTACTAGACGAACGGATAGGTCGCGGTAAGGTAGGTAAAAACGCCCACGGATTAAGTTGCACCTCCTAAGTCTCATGTAAACAATGACATTACTGACCGGGTTAGCTCTGAATGGCAAATGTGCACGGAGTTTCGCCGAGGAAAAATATGTCATTGATGCAGGCGGCGTTCGTGCGCCAGATAACGGTCACCGCGAACTGAATAAGTAGTTTAACGTAGTCGTACGTAGAATCATAATGTTCGGTTCACTATTGACACGCAATTCTCCCGCTGTTTCGCCACTTGCAACTTTCTACTTTTGGAGATCTCTTAGGTCCGGGATACACGAGGCCAGTTCCACAAGCCAGGACAGCAGGCTTGTATCAGTGAGCTGTCAGGCTAGTATTTCTGACTTCGTGTAAACAAAACTAGTTACATTTCTGAGCTAGTAATCTAAGTAAAGTCGTTGAAAAAAGAGAACTAGCTTGCTCTTCGGGCTTGAAAAACTAGCCTCGTGTATCCCGGACACTACTGAACCGGACGAGATGCAAAATTGAAATGACAAGCGTTGCCCAACCTATCATATGAGGTTTATAGATATCGTCAAACCACGCCTCATTTTGTCTCATTTCAGTGATAACAAAAACTCATACCAGTAGCGCTTGTAGATTCGGAAACATACAACCAGTTTTATTAGATAAAACAAAAATACTTTATGTACTCTTGAAGCGGCTTTTGGTGTTTTGGCCACTTGATTTGACCCAGATGCATTTTTTGTCCGGTCGCCCACAACCTGCCGGAATATACTATATTAACTCTTTCGAGCATGTCATTGCCTTATTTTGTATGGTGTTGAGTCGAGACGTTGAAATTGCTGTACATTTTAGGCTTTGACCTCGAATTTTAACACGTCGATAGTTTAGTAAAAGTTTTTTAATACATTTTTACTATTTCTAATTTTTGTCAAATATTATATAATATTTGAGAATAGTTAGAAATAGTAAAAATATAATGAATGTTTATTACTTTAAAATATAACAACTTCATCATGGGGTTTGCTCATTTGGCATTTTATTTATATTGGTTGTGCATATATAATATACAAGAAATAGATTTTACAACTAAATGCTTATCAAACGCCGATGTAATTATATTATTAGAAGATAAAATAATGTTGCTTTCGTGAACTCTGCCCATTTATACGCATTAATTACCTGAAAACGCACTTAATTCGCAGCGTCAAGTAAAGTATTCAGTGTATCAATTTTTTTTTAGTATAATTTATAAAACAAATTGTATATTTCATTCACAAAATCCTTGATTGAAACGCTGAACGGATAATTCACTTTTTACAAGCAATCGCATAAAACGACATCAATCACAAGTGGCGACGATCTTCTCAAATGTCTTCATCTGTCAGCGAGGTGATGATTGATAGAGCCCTGTTATATAGCCAATTACTGTCGAACAGGTGTCGATTTTGGATTCGAGACAACATAATACAGCCCTAACGAGACGTCCGTTACGCTGCAATTCGTTCTTTGTTTACGTTACCGTCCCGGTCGTTCACGGAGGCCTATCGAAACTTAAACGCAATAAACCTAAAAGCTAGCTCACGACTTCGCAATGTCCATTCTTTATCGCCTCCGTTGAATGCGGTACGATCTTTACGTATTTTAATAACTTCCACCCGCTATCAAACCGCGAGGCCATGCAAATTCATCGTCCCGAGTACCGTTACCGATATTTACCTATAGCAAATTGCCTCTCAAAATAAAGAAAGGCTCGTAATAATCGGACGGGAAATCCGATCGTGCCGCGGGCGAGCACCGAGTACGAAAGAGGGGTATATTGTGAATTACAATCACGTTAAAGAAAGTATTTGCAGGAACTACTCGATGCCGGGTTGCCCTTTTTACTATGCATGACATTAAAAAAACGTGAACGTGCCCGCGGCTTAAGGAAGGTACTAGTTCTTGCAGATCTAATCGTATCGGAAAATATGATGGGTGAGTTTTACTACACTCGCGATACGATCTTCCAGCGATTTAAAGTTCCCTTTCGGAATATGTCAGCTGTTTTCTCCGTTGCGACTCCACTGCGACATGCGTACTCTTCCTTTCTACATCGCTGGTGCTTCAGTGAAAAGAATAAAGCGATGAAATGCATTGCAATTTTAATTTTAACGAGGTTACAAAATCTTAGATTTTTTTTTGAGAATCTTACAGTGTCACGAAAAGCAACTTTTACAAAATAAGATAACAATTTCTCACGTCCGCATCGAGATGGGACTAGGCGACGACCGTCTCTACAAAAAGAGCTGAAAATCTAATGGAGTTTGTGGCAAGCTATTTTGTTGTATTTTTAGTCGATGCCGAAGAAAGTCATGTAACGCAGGCGAACATAGTCGAAGTCGACCGCCAACCTTATATTACTGTAATAACCTGAACCGCCCTTCTGTCATTACCGTTGCACTCTGTGGTATCTACGGCTTCCTTTTTTCTCCTGTAGATAATGTTCACTATCTCATTTTATGTGTTTAACCAATGGCCGGGGACGAGACAACAAATTCACCCTGATGACAGGTCTGAGAATTTAAATGTGTGTTTGTTTAAATTGAACACGCATGCAAACCTAATGAAGCCAAGTGCAGCATGTAATGCGATTACGAGATCGTCTCTAATTATGAATTCCTAATGACCGACCGCGGCACAATTTCGCTCGCAGCGTGTTATTTAGGAGTGATAGAGACGAGATCTTAAAGGATCTCCCGAAGGATGCTGCGATTACGAAGGCACAGATTCTGCGATTGTTGTTTTATGATTACACCTTAGACGGACCTTTTTATCATCGATGCGGACTTTCGCTTCGAACTCTGTAATAACTAATTCACGTTTGTATGATTATAGGAAAATTGTCCGATCTGATACGACGTCATTATAGGGTCTTAGACTTTTTATTTTCTAAGAATTCCTCACCGGTCACGGATGAAAAAGCACGCTGAAATAATTACTCTATTGTTAAAGTGCAAATCGAAACGCGAGTTGTACATCATCCCGATGGTATCGTGTGTGATTAATGATTTTAAAATTGAATCGCCCCACTTAAACGAGTTAATCCCGAACCGGAAACTCGTTTTGTAAAAAAATATTTGCATAATTTTCCTATCGCTCATATCCTCGGCGAACCGAATTAAAATGTTTAGTACAAATGAAGTCGTAATGGCGGGTATTAGTTAATATGTTACGTGCCGGACGTCGTCGTGTCCGCAGTTGCGAACGTGTCGAGACCTCGCATGGATCTAGTAATTACGAACGCCTGTCTGGTATCGAACTGCGATCTAGACGAGTCCTGTCGAACCATCGACCTGTGCAAGTGTGCACGTGCGCGCTGCGTCACTCTTATCTAGTATCACTCGAGTATTTTTAAACTGATTTAAATATTCATTGTGTAAGTGGCACGGACCATTGTTTGAGCGTTAACTTTCCTTGCTATTAATATATTTTTCTGAATGTATTACATTGCATTCATTCACGTAGTCCTCTTCGACAATGGTAGTTAATATTTATCGACTATACTTGGTATGTTTGGGAGGTTGCATGCCAATTAAATTCTTTATGTAATAAACTATTAAACTCAAAAATAAATTACAAGTAATGAAGTAATTAAAAATATAAATGCACCACTTTCTTTTTATCTCGCAACATTGATTGCGCCCGCCCGCTAATAGTTTTTCGATAAAGCGTCGATGCCACTGGGTAAGTTCGTTTACTTTGGTATCTCAGGTGAAATCGTAACTTCTTCCCACATAATTGGCGTGTGGGCGCGGAGCTGGCGTTATCCTGATCACTGCCCACCAAGGAAGAGGTGACCGATTAGATACCCCGCCCTACACCTCCCAGATTTACTCTATAACCTTTATGACCGATGCATAAACTAAGATGAATGCCCAATAAATTTTCCGCAAATACAATACCCCATTTAATCGCTTTATAGCGTGGTCTAGCATCCAATTTATGGCGTAGTATTTCACCGTTTCTTTCTTAATTGATTAATATTACTGCGGAAGTGTGCGCTCATAAGTGATAGTCGAGTACAAAAGTTAATTTATAAAAAGTATGAACTGGATTTAACAAACTGCAAACTTGAACTTTTTGTTCCGTTTTTTGTGAAAAAAAAATGGTTTGTTTTATTTCAGTGCTACGAACTATTAATAACAATGAATTAAAGTAATTATTTCGAAACAACGATCCGTATCAGATATTCGAATGACGCTGAACAGCTAATTGTGGGTCATTGTAATATCGTTGTGTCGCACGATTGTAACTGTAATAGATAAACATCTGTAATTCCTCGTGGCCCGGATGGCCTCGCCGATCGGCCCTCTGTCCCCTCCCTGCCCTCTCCCCGGCCGCGACAATGCGATGGTAGCTCTCATTAGCGGTAAGAAATGGCACTCCCGTCCGCTACGTTACGACTGGCCGCGGACGGCGGACGCTCATTGATTGTGTATTGTTACCGGTAGCGGCTAACCGTACATCCTCGATAACATCAAGCAATATTTCGCACTGTTTGTACTACCATTGATACCCGGGCCCGGGTGAATTAATAGCGAGTTTCGATGATTCGCCATCACGTTTACGCCGCCGGGGTAACGATAACCATCGCGATGATCGTTAACTTGATTTAGAACGTCGGTTCCGCCTTTGATTTTACAGGTATTCATAGTAATTGGCGAGTAGGAAAATTATTTATATGAAACGAGTTTTCTGTTTATAACTATTGATGGTATTAGTTAAATTATGCAATTGCATGATTCATAATCGTTATAAACTTGTAGTCGGTGGTCGTGATTGGCGTCGACTCCGGTTAAAGACTTTCCGATTTTAATATATTACTCTTAATCATTGGCGCCACGATTACTCTTAATCCTTTGGAGACTTTATACAAAATCGTACTCGTTTACGTGTAATTACAGAAAATAAAATATCCTATTGCAATGCTAGCTTTAAGATTCTGAAATCATTTCTTTAATAAAACAATATTTTTCTCGTAATTGTTATTTAATTTTCTTGGTCATAGTAGGCAGCGTTAGAGATTACACGGGGACTTTTGCGTCTGTTGTTTATTTGCAAGGACTCGGCTGTAATTTGGTCGGTAACGACCACACAAACCGCACCGGATAATTAAAGGAGGCGTGTTGTTCACTTTCTAGTTAGTAGGCACAAACAAGCCCCCGAGCCCGCTCCGTGCCTCCGACGTAAAATACCGATTCCAAGATTTATCTACGACGCATCTAAATCATAAATATATTTCAAATTAAATAGTAATGAATTTAAACATGCCTCGGGGTATGACTATTTGAATATTTAGTAATATACGTTCAAACTTTGGCAGTTTAATCATAGAGAAATAATACCTAGAGTAGCGGATCCTATACAAACTAGCGTGTCCGTAGGTTTTATTTCAGACCTGACC
>JAOTAV010000032.1:603991-627352 GCA_026546445.1 Cyclargus thomasi | reverse complement strand
GTGGTGGCCAAAGGAAGATCTTCCGACCGAGAGAGGTGTTATACTCGGTCAGGCCGAAGCCCGCGTGATACATTTCACGCTGTCGTATATATACCGCCGTGTTTCGAAAACTTCGATAGCGCGATGCGGGATTAGTACGCTTAATGTGGGTACCGCCACAAACGAACTGCGCGAACTAGTTCGCAGGCGCGTCACTCTTTAGTTCGTGCCAAGAATGTACTAAATATCTACTAATTTAGTAGATAAATAGAAATAATTATGTTCTAGATACTAATCCTAAAGATTAAAAATTATTTATAAACAGTCATTGTCATTTATTTATACCTAAACAAATTGTTGACCAACACAAGCTTGAAGCTTGATGCTTGTCTTGCTACTTGTCAAGTGGGTCTTTCGTGACTCGAAGTAGTGAACGAACGAACTTAAAAGATCGAACTATTTCGTTAAAGAGCTCCGAACTAAAAGAAGCGCTCCCGGTCGTGAACTAAACCGCGCATTACAACAATACTTTCGGTATTTTCCAGTTACCGTGACGGCAGGGTATACCTCAAGGAGGACGCGGTCACCGCGCAGACCTCACCGACGTGGATCCGCGAGAGCTTCCCGGAGCTGGTCGATACCAACGTGCGCTCGAAGGACGGTGTGCTAATACCGGCACACAAGTGCGTGTTGGCCGCCAGACTGGAGTACTTTCACGGCATGTTCTCGCATTCCTGGACTGAGGTAACTAGCGTTTGTTCAGCGGAAGTAGCAGGCAACTCACAATTTGGAAACTGTCGTTTTTAGGATTCCGTATCTAAAGGGTAAAATCGGAACCCTGTTACTAGGATTTCGATGTCTGTCCGTCTGTCTCCAGGCTGTCTCCAGGCTGTATCTCGAGAACGGTAATAGCTAGAGAAATGAAATTTTCACAGATGTGATGTGAGATATGTATTTCTGTTCAGAATATGTATTCAAAAAATGTTTTTTCGGTACTCTAGAATTTACAACATACATATTTTTCTTTGTTTAGGGCCTGTTACACCGCTTACTGATAAGTATTGGATAGTCTATCCAAAACTTTTTTGACAGAAGTTGTATCACAGAATACAACATCTATCAAAATATACTATTAAATATAATACTATTATAGTAATGAAGAATCTGCCGAAAAAGTTGTGGATAGCTTAGAAACTTTATCAGTAAGCGGTGAAAGAAGTCTTTAATCTGTTTATTTTGTTACAGAGCAAAACACTATCAACGGTAACACTGCCAGTGAACCACGGTATTCTACTACCGCTTATTGACTTCCTATACACCGATGAGTGCCCAGAAATTCTAACTTCAGACAGTATAGACTTTATATGCAGTATGCTAATAGTGTCCGACCAGCTATTCGTGTGTAGACTCAGAGAAATGTGTGAGATTGCCCTATTCAACTTTGTGACGTTGAAAAACTGTGCCGAGCTGTGCCAGTTTGCTCACACACACAACGCCACCCAACTGAAACAGAGCTGCATGGAGTTCATAGCACTGAACATGAATAATATCCTAGAAAACAGATCTCTGGATTTACTAGAAGAAGAATTACTGGAGGACATATCAAAATATTATTGTAAATTCAATCCTATAATGTCATCTAGAGTGATAACTCCGTTTTACAACTGTCCATCCGACAAGATGATTGAAGAATGCTCTAAAACTTGTCCTGTGGATGTAGAATATGTTGACGAGGAGTTCAAGAAGAACATAAGCAACGGAGAAAAGGAAAAGAAGAAGAAGCAGAAGAAGATTGAGTATACGGAAAGCGAAAAGGCAAGAATGAGATATGAATCAGTGAGTTCGTACACATCTTTAGATTTAAAAGACAATTCATCGGATTCATTGCCTCTAATATCTAATGAGGATAAATCTAAAGTGAAAGAAACAGAGAAATGGACGAAAGTACCAACACCGAAAGAGAAGCAGCAAAAAGTTGTACAGGCTCGGCTAAAAGCAATATCATCCGCTAAGGACATAATGAATGAAACCCCTACCAACACCTTCACAAAACTCACCAAGAATAACTCTAATAGTGCCATATCTGAAACCATAAATAGTATTTCTCTAAAGGAAACTAAGCCCTGGGGCCAAGGAAATCTCATAATCAACCACGTAGGTCCGAAGCTATCGCAGAAACAAAGGAAGAAGCTGGCGTCTGAAAGTGAGAATTCCACAATGACTTTGGACGAATATCTGGGTGATAGACTCAGTATAGGCAGTCCTCCCGACAAACCTAAGAATCCCTGGAAAATTATTGAACCCGTTGCAAGCAGTAGCCCGAACAAAATGAATATAGAATTCAATAAAATACTCGCTGATCAGAAAAAGCAGAAAGATGATTCTTCTAGAATAATGACGAAACCTCTTGCCCTTACTCAAGTGAGTATCGTTTTCTACTTGTTAATTTTTTTGAAATTGGAAAGCAAATGAAGGGGTTACCTGATGCGAAGCTACTTCCGTCGCCCATGGACACTGCATCATCAGAAAGGTTGCAAGTGATTTTGTCGGTTTTTTTGTTGCAATACGGATAAGTCTGTAAGAAGTAACGCAGCGCAAGCGCTAATCGACGCTGGTTCTCTGTGAGACAGAAGTATTTCACAGTTTAGCCGACCCCTTTGTGCCAAACACGGAGGACGCATAAATTATTTTCTGTTGAAAGCATCCAATGCCCTGAGCATTCTGCTGTATATATATATAGCATAGAGGAATTATACCTAGAGTAGCGGACCCCATACAAATCAGCGTGTCCGTAGTTTTTTGTTCACATCTGACCGAAAAAATTTAGTGTGAAACGTGCCATCTAGTAGACTACGGTTAAAACTCGTTTCAAACTCAGTTACACAAAAATTATTTTCCAAAAGTTCCGAAGTTTTAGATGTCATGCAAGTTACTTTAATAATATTTATTGATATATTTTTATATAATAATCATAATAATTTTATTATAACTTGCTATTTCAGGACAAGATAGCGCAAAAATACTTATTTCGCGCCATCTTGTGTTGAATATGCAAGTTACTTTTAATTAAGTTATTTTTTAGAAAAACTTAATTCTTAATATACGAGTGTTTATATGATATGAAAAAAATGCAGAAAAATGTTTTTTCGCGTTTTAAGGTTACTCCGTTTGATGTAAATGTCTAGTTTTGTTGTATTATTATACTTCCGAATTTATCCATCAATCTGACTAGCGCCATCTAGACCTTAGATGATTTTCCCGTATACGAAATTTTGTATGGGATCTGTAAGTCTATAAAATAATTTGTCTATGGTTTAATAAACGGCCAAATATTAACCTGCAGCTATACAGCACGCAATGGAAATTCAATGTAAACATTCCATTTGAATTGTAAAGTAAGCCATAAAAGAGCATTGCTTAATAAGAGACCATTTGTTGAGATAAAATAGTACGTGGTAGTGTGTTAATAGGAAGTGGTTTTTGTGCGAGCAAATCGCCTCACAATTTGCATTGCATCTATGTAAAGTCGAACACTCGTTACTGCGATCGCCAGACACACGCTACTGCAACAAATCGTCACGACCAAGGCTGGAATGTTTATTTATTCCGTGGCAAATAAATCCCACGTGCACCTTACCGTTCGCTATCTCTGGCGCCTAATTTGTATTGATGTTGGTCAAATGTTGTTATCCGATCGCAGAACAGAAGCGGAAATACATTTGCTGTGTCTGTATTTCTAACTAGCTTTTGTCCGCGGCTTCGCTCGCGTGGAATTTAAAAATCGCTTAAAATACGAATATTTCGGAATATGACGTTTTTCCCAAGACCAAAAGTTACCAAAAGTATGTAGGAGAGCACTCCTTTCAACCAAAATCAAGTCGATTTTGGTTGAGAGTTTTCTTTGTTAGTGCGAGAAAAGAAACAAACTCACTTTCCCTTTAATATTATTAATATGCATGATGACCCTACGTTTGTTTCCTCATTTGAATAGTTTAAAGAAATGTAAGCGCGCAATGAATGAACCGTTTCGAAGATGGCAAACAGTTAGGTCATTCACTTTGTGAATGATGGAAAACGCATTATTTGCAGTACATATGTAAATGTGTCGTTTATTTACGGCCAAAGAGAATACCCTGCGGTGTGAGATAGCGGCGCGAAAAGCATTCCTCATTCATGCCGAATGGTGTGGAATCCTTCTATTTGGGTCGCCTGTGTTTTAGTGTTAGTTATTGAGTGTGAGCTTTACAGAAGTTTACCGCAAGCAATCATAGAATAGTAAGAAGCTACCAACTAATTTAGGAGTCGTGCGTTTCGGGCTGCGGTCACGCGCTCGCCGCAACCGAATTCCGCTACCGAACGTGCCTTAATATTACGTCCGCGGTACAATATTAGCCGAAATGTCGAAATAAAGGTCAATGATCATATTGACTACACCGCAATGCAATTACCTTTGCGACTGTACATTAGTCTGGAACCCGAACTAAAAAGAGGAGAAACACATTAGACGAATAAAATCTAGTAATACCTCTATATTGGCACTAAAACGTCTGTATTTAAGATCGTCTATAACTCGCGCACTACTTATGCGACAAGTCTGAACTGAGAAACCGATTTACATGTTGTTTTACATAACGTCTTAATTTTTGATTCATTTTCAATGAATTCACAATCGTATTTATTCCCAGCGTCGTCGAGTCCCCGGATACGGCTAGCGCTGTTTTCCTTACAAAGATCGATAACTGATTTCATTGACTGTAATAAATGACCCGCGATAAAAACACATAAATTTCACTGAGCGGCATTAATCTGCGATTCTAATATTCCCATATACATCATATTCATATGTCAATCCTATCGAAATGCCGTAGATCATTGGCGGGCGATAGAAGAGGCATTTTAATTCTTACATTAACGAGGACAGGTGTTTGCGTCTTGTAATTACTGAAACGTCAATAGCGGTTATCGCCGATGTCGCTGGAAAATAATTATCTATTCAATGGGTTTTAAGCTTCCAATTTATCCACTAATAGCCAATATTATTTACCCGGGTACGTTGTGTCTGAGATTGCGGCAAAGAAATGTCGGATAATTATTTTGTATAACGCTATGTTATTGGTAATTCTTGTCGGGAATGTAGAGACTGTATTATATACAATCTCGCCCCAATCTAGATTCCGAGTGCATTAGACGATGATTTTAGTTGTAATAATACAGGCTTATTTGTTTTTAGATCAACGATCCGCTCGCGAGCGAAACAAATTGGTAGCAATTTTAATATCTCTACAATAATCAGTTTTCTGCAATTGCATTGTATTCAATTTGTTACCGTCCTGAAGTCAAACTCGATTATTTTGATCGAACGCAATTATTTTAGTTTGCGCCTGAGACGTATATTAATCGATTTCAATTACACGTAGATTTTAATAAGTAGTTTTATTTAAATAATTTAGTTCGATATACCATAATTCGGTTTGATTTTTAATCGCTGCTCCATATATATATATATTTTTAACTACAGTAAAAATAGCACAGCTTCGTCTCGTCATTCACTCGTTAATTATTCACATCTCGCGTGATCCATGGCTTACCGAAGGCGTAATGACTCCGTGCACATATGAATAGATCATTAGAAGTCTCATCAAGTTTCACTCGGAGTCGGGCAACGAGTCGGGGGCGAGAATGCGATCGCGGCCGCGTTCGGCGCGCATTGTGATCGACGCAGTTGCATAACGCTCCGTGGGAGCCACCACCGCACCGCACTGTGGAGATAGGCCGTTATGCGACGCACGCCATCGGTACCGTTCCATTAGTGATTTTATTAGACGATTCGCGTGTAGCCCGTAATCGATTCGAATGCGTCGCGGACACTGCAACCCGCTCCACTTACACCGTAAAACGCTCCAAAGCCTCATTCTCCATTTAGGCTGACACGGTGCGCTTAGATTTACGACATAATTCAAACCTATGCAAATATCACGTCGGCCCGTCGCGCTCGGTGCCGTTTAGAAATGTAACAATGGATCACTGATTCGCGAGGCTTACGGACCGAATCTGTATCGTGACCATATTCGAAACGGTGAATAAGGATCTGACTAGAAATAGCAGACGTAATAATGTTTACCGTGACTGGCAAAGTGTATTTAAAATGTAAAGCGAGCGTTAACAACCGAAAAGATGTACCGGTATTAAATGATGTAGAGTGCCGTCATTACTCAACCTAAATATTCAGACACAGTAATTTAACTTTAGCTGTCAAACATAAAATACTCGTCGGTTTAGTTATAATGTGTGTCACCTACCGGCTACAGAACTGTTATATTTGGTCACCGTGAGTCGGACACGTGAGTCACTGAGCACGTCACACACTCAAATGTTCATGCAAATTTCTCCTACGCACGATTTCGGATGTTATTGGAAAACGATTTTCCGCCTTTTCCTGTTTTTGGTTCAACATCTAAAAATACGTCGTTGAATCATAGGTATTCTAAAACTTAAAAAATTTAATTATGACATAAAGTTTATCAAATGCTAATTTGATTATAAATTACTAGAAAATTAAAATTCTACACTATGTTCGAACTTTTTATCGTTTGTTTTGTTTAAATTGCTAAAAAGTTAATACACAACATATATTAACTCAGTGGTAAATAGTTGTTTTTATGTCAATCGAAATGTGCAGTAAAAAACCGTGTTTTATGAAATAAACTGCTATGCTTTAATTTAAACAAAGTAAAACTCAAAACGATTTCTAACTAAAAGAAATATTTTAAAACAAATGCCTTCTGTTTAGTTTAGTCTTATAATAAATGTTTGAATTATAGTTTATTAGGAACAAGACATTAAATTTGCAGAAGAACAAGTCTAATAAAAGTATAAACTTTTATTATCTCAAATGATCTATATCCATGACACAAACAAGGCTGCATCTAATCATAATGTCATACGCATGACAAAATCGTTGGTTATTTGAAATCCATTAGTGTATGTTGCATGAACATCTCGAGAGTCGGTGGATAAAGTATTCAGTGTCGAGTGTGTGCACCTGCCGAAGCGCATTTGAGACGCTCGAGACAGCTTTGTATGAAGTACAAACACTCGCCACCGTCTGGCCCGGTCTGGCGATGCGGCTCGTACACGCTTCGTACACAATATAACATTGTGTGTGGTTTTTATTTCACCGGATAAACGATAAGTCTCAGTTTACGTGTCCATTTCAAACTTATTTATCATGGAAAATAGTGAGATTTACCAAACATTATCCATACTAATATTTTAAATGGAAAAGTTTGTTTCTCCTTTCTTCGAGCTCTAAGGACCAATCTATTAAATTTTTGGCATTGACTTAGTTGGAAAGAGACATAAGCTGCATAAGGTCTTAAAAACATTCGTATTTTTTTTCGTATTTTTACGCGATTTTCGAATTCCACTCGAGCGAAGCTGCAAGCAAAAGCTTGTAGTTGATAAACGCTCTATCAATTACAGTAACTTCAAGAGAAGAATATTCCGAAAAATCCCACAAAAAGTACTTATCATTTATGATCTGACGCCACACTTCAAATACGGCTATTTCAAAAGCAATTAAAATTATTTCCTCCAACAGAAATGGCCGAGTAATTTATTCTCACACTATTGTAGTCTAACATCTGTTGGCGCAGTCAAAAGTTTCCCAAGTGTAGAATTCGATTCGGGGTCGTTAACCTCGCGCGTAATTAAAATCCTCGGCTTCTGGAGTGGGTTCTGATATTAATAGCGTCGTTATACCCACGATGCGACACATAGTTAACCCTTTGACACTAAATACCCGGATTAGCCGCGCGCTTATGGTAGAGTACTTAGAGTAATGGCTTAAAGTGAAAATTGTGAGTTTAGCTTCGTTAGGTTTAATACATAAGTGAGTCTCAAATACTATATTTTTATCTTAAAAGCACTTGACATGTTTAACTATGAATAATTTATATAGAAGAATTTAAAATATTTTACTGCAAAACTATTTATGACCAGATGATAAATTGATGATTCAATCCATAAATCTACGAAGTTTACTTTTAAATTCAAATAGTTGATACTAAATGCCAATAAATATCGATGAAGCTAATAAGAGGCGACGGGGTTTTTGCGGTTTATTTTGCCGGCCAGTTGTACCACTGTAGCACCTGCCCGAGAATACCATACTCACGCACAATAAATCAATATATAGTAGCGATTATCCCGACTTAGAATGGGAGAATGTTTTTTAATTGATTTTTGTTTGGGCATCATACACTTTTTATCGGCTAAGTTATTCTTACCGTTCGTGATGTAGCTTTTATCGACAGCGTTTACGTTGATTATTTATATTCTTATAAATAAAATAAAAGAATAAAAGTAAAAATCGCATCACGCAATTTCAGAATAAATTTTTCGGTCCCACAGATGGCTAGCGTGTAGCGCTCGACTCAAATTTCATAATACATTATTAATTTAACGTAGCGCTACTTTGCTACGAGCTACGAAACGCTCGCGTTGATATCTTTTGACGCTTCAGAAATACCGTACTAAGAAAGTTTTTTTTTATCCAGTGAGTTCTATGTGAGAAAATAGCACAGCTTTGCCTTGTGCTCGATAGGTTTCTGGTGGCGTGTCGCGCTTGCGTGCTGACGTCTCCGTTCCGTGACCTTCTTCATTATAATCCGCGCTAATAAGCGGGTCAGACGGTCCCATACGAGAGTATTTGTGCATGAAAATGAGTCATAAATCTGTAATCTATACTAATAATATAAATGCGAAAGTGTGTCTGTCTGTCTATCTGTTTGTCTGTCTGTCTGTCGGTAACCTCTTCACGCCGGAACCTAAACCGATTTAGCTGAAATTTGATATGGACATACTTTTAGTCCCGGGAAGGACATATTATACTTTTTTTTCCCTTGATATTATAATTTTCCGGTTGCCGCGCGATAAACGCATTTTGACGCGACAAAGTTGCGGACATCATCTAATTTAAAATAAATATACTCAAATTACCACTAATGAATGCGAGATGTGTTCTGCTGGTGTTATAACTTTGTGATGTACAATCAGAGAAGTTGAAACAGATACAGATCGTGGATCTAAGTAATTTGGTCGGGTTATGTCAAACTCAGCTTTTGACACAGATTATGACTTACATGGAATTGACATATTCCGGCCAAATGACGTAGGTCTGTCGACTCTCTTTCGATGGGGGGACCCATTATACAAAATGTGATTTTTCGCACTTAGTATATTATGCGAATGCCAGAATAAGAATTCACACATTTAGCGATTTGGATCTATTGCCATGATGGAGGCAATTAACAGCAGCATGCAAGGAATAGATTTAATACAGTCGTATCTCTCTCACATCACGTCTGCCACCTACGATGACTCACATTCAAGCTCTAACGGTAGCTTTTTTGTTCTTCCGTTTGCTTTATATCTTTATTTTATTGCAGCTTATAATTAAAATTCAATCATTACATTAGAACTGTTGTTTATAATAGCTGTTTGTTACTACATTTCGATTATTTTTATAAACTTTGATTGCATGCAATAAAGGTGTTATTGAATCTCTAATACTATTAATTTTTATTGTAATTAAACATCACCATGTATTCCTCAACTAACGCTTACTAAAAAAATAGAGGTTTCTATATTTCGTTTTGCTCTTCGAAAATTGTAACCGTATCACAGTTATTTCGATCGTAAAATGCCCGGTACTTAAAGGATAACTGTAAGACGCTCCGAGTTACAATAGCTCATACACTCGTATAAATCACGTCATAGTTGTCCGATTCGCCCTCGTAAAGCACGGTCCGGCGGAAACGGACGGTCCGATTTATTTCCACATTCCGCACTGTCTCAATTTACCGCACCTGACCCCTCACCTCGCCCGTGCAGTGACTTTTGTTCTGATTGTTCGACGCATCTGATGCATTAGCAGCATCCGGACTGTGACTTTAGTGCTTTCGGTTAATCTAGGTGGCAGCGGTCACTAACCCTCTGTCAAAAATGTATAATTTTCCATGCAAACAGCATTTACTATAATAAACTGAGAGCTGATAGCAAATTATTAATGGGTATTTGAGGCAAGCTCATCAGCAAGGACTGCATTGGGGTGTAATAGGGGAGAACATGACAAGGTTTCAGCTTGCCTCAAATACTCAAGAATTTCTACCAGCTCTCGGTTTATACAGAGTTATATTGTCATTTTGTTGTTGTTAATCTTGATTCGTGGTTTGTAAAAATATGTTATTTTGACAGGGAGATAATGACCGTTACCGGCTAGATAGACCGAAAGCTGTATAGTGTACCGCGATAAAGAAAAGTTTTCGAGACGATATTGTATCGCTGTTTCATATAAAAAAAGTCGTAAGTTCTACGAGTGAGGTTCTACAGTGTTTTAAATATTATAAAAATATAGAAATGCTGTAACTAATGATTGTCAAACGAAGATGCTTGCTTCAGTTGAAGGAAGCTAAAATCACAATATAGACTCTAGATTTTTTTTTATAAAGTATAAGAGAAAAAAGAGATAAGAATTAAAACATGTTTTTCTAATCAAAATTTCTACCTGCGAGATCGTGTAAAAAATTTATATTCCACATTCGCATCGAAAACGCAATGTCTCGTAAAAGTATAAATAGCACTCTTAATTTTTATTGTGACCGTAAATGTTAGATTCATGCAGAACGAATGCTAAAAAGTGGAACCCATAAAACAATACCGCTTTCTCCACGGGTTTTGGATCTCAATAGTTTCCGAATATACCTAACTTTTAGTTAAACAAATTGTACTTTAACCTCGCTACTAATTCGTGTTAACTATGTCGCAGACAACTAAAATATGTTGCGTGCTGTAAAATTATTATGTATCGCACAAAAACGGTACGTTTCTCGGGATAGAAAAATAGAACCTGTAAAGAAAAGCCGGAATTAATCTTATTAATAATATAAGATGGAATGATTCCTGATGATGGAAGGAACCCGAAGTAGATGCGTATCAAATTTTATAAAAATTAATACAGAAGCTTACGTTCCCAAAAAAAACGCACTAATTTGTAAAGGTAATATATATAATTTTTGTGTGCTGTGTGTATATCACTGAACTTAAATGGCTGGACCGATTTTATTGAATTTTTCTGTGAGTGTTTTAGGGCATTTGATAAGTGTTTTGGTTTAGATTCACAAACTAAATCCGGCAGCTCAACGTCTGTCGGGTACGCTAGTTATATTATAGATTCCAGCTACACGTAGACTAGAAAAAAATTAGGTGCAGACAAGTAGACCGTAGCACAAAAAGTACGGGCGAGTAAAACAGGTTGAGAGCTAACGAGGGTAATGCGTTGGGGACAATTGTTACTCATTTATTTTCTATTTTTATTATTTATGGCGGTTATTAAGTCATTCTGAAGATAATTATAATTTAAATTAACGCAGTATTTTTATCATAGGCTTTGAAATCATTGCAAGTACCTAATTATTGAATTTTGTGCTACTTTATAATTCTATTTTTATATGTTATTTATTTGTTCTTTAATAACAAAAAAAAACATGTTGGTATTTTATTTCGCAATTGTAATTATATTTTAAGAAACATGTACTAAATAATTGCTCTCAGAAACTTGACTCTTACTTTACGTGAAAGAGAACACAACCAAAAGAATTAATTAACATTCACGAATTTAAATAGTCCGTGTTCCAAGTTCGTATTTTATACTCGTTATATACGAATATTTATAAAAATATTTTTACGATGATCGATTAGTATATCTACTATAACTGAGTGAGTAATTTCCTTAAATAGTATCGTCCATATTTAAAGCACAGTTATTTAAATTGTTGGCCTCAATAATATTTTTTTGGTGTGGAGGCGTAGGTTTTGGAGAGTCATGACTGTAAAAGTTTTACTTTTGTTACTTTTAGCCAAATTCGCTTTTAATACTTAGTCTCCATTTTAATTTTTGAGTTTGCTTACATTTTTTTTATTAACTGCCAGAAAATTGCGTTCAAATTTGCTTATTTTAGATCCAGATTTAAAAGATAAATTCTATCGATTACAACATTGTGAAAAGTGCATTGGCCTTATAATTCATTCGTGTAGCGCTAAATTCGCGCCGGTACGAAATGTTCGCGCGCGTTGATGTCTTTCCTTCGATCAATGTCGGTGTTAATTTTACAAGTATCGTGTTCTTGAATATTGCTAACATTGAAATGTTAACACGTAACAATATCTTACTGTGACTTATTTATTTACTTTCTTTATTTTAATGTATGAAAAATATATTATTAAGTTTTATTTTTTATGATTGTTTTATGAAACTCTAGATTTTTGGTAATTTTCCTCTTGTAAAATAATGCTAGTTAACTTAATTTCAACCTATCACAAGTATAGAAAAAATATTAATTAGTAATTAAAGAAATATTAAATATAATACGTACAGAACGTTGAAAGTGTGTACCTTATACATTAAATACCGTACTCCGACTAAGTTTGGGCATTCACGACTTAAGGAAAAAAGATCGATCGTGAGACGAAAAAAAGGAAGAGTTTTTCCGATGAAGTGGTCATCAAAAGCTTCCTGGAAGGGAGCGAAGCGGAGCGTATTACGGGTAGTGCAGCGAAGCCCATCGGTCTCATAAGATCTCATACAACAAGTGCGCATGCGCAAAAACACCCACAATACGCCGGTAACGGGACGACATAACAGAAGGTCGTCACATTTCAGTTTGATGTCTGTATATACTGTATACCAGTGTGCACTCAGCCCTGGGAAACTCGCGAGTGTTGATTTTAATCACCGTTAGCAAAAATGAACGCTTTATCTTAAGACTATCAACGTGGGAACCCGGACTTGTGACACTCATTTTGTGTAATATTTATTTATATAACAAATCGATTTTCAATAATTTCAGTAACTATATAGAATGTGAACTAATTGACTCTATGTATAGTATTGCGAAAAATTATGAATGAAAAAAAAATGCAAGTCGAGTGCAAGTGTGATTCTCGGTATGGTCTCGCAGATAAGGTTTTAATTATTTTCCAGTCGGAGGAGTGAGGTCCTTAACCAGGCACCGCAACTATAAAATATTTATAGACCTGTTATTGAACAGGACATACTGGCCGCTAATGCCGTGTTAAGATCGCGTTCGTAATGTTTACACGGTGGTGTTTACTTCGAAACGTGCGCTAAATTGCTACGTACCTCGGGAGGGGTTCGGGAAAAATGCAAAGTCTCGGGCGCACGTGATGGTCGCAACAAAACACCCAGTTTATGAACTGTTCACCGGGACATCACAGGCGCATGCCACAGTCCGTCACTACACTGCCGGAGCTTGCACCGCGGCCACACTCGACAAGACACTGAACTTGCCGCAGCGCGCCCCCACGGTTATAACATAAGACGTCTGACGTAACCTTAACCTTGCAAGAAGAAGAGGAACGAGCCGCCGAAGGACGGAGAGAGAGAGCGATACACCCGAGAGAAAGGGAAAGATGCTCGGCCGGACGCCGGCGCGATCGCCGCAGACGCGCGATCTGCGGCCTGACGATATTTTTTTATTAAAAAAAAGTCTTAAATCTCAAGATTAAATATCGGCGTTAAATTCACGTCGACATAGATTGAATCTTGTCACTCGAAACCACACAGATGTCAATTAAAACGAAAATGCGCTTGCGCCGAAGTAGGTCAAACGTCGAGGAGGTTTTTGTCAAAGAATTTATTTAAAGTAAGGAATCGGTGATGCATGCATGACCCCTACTTTCTAAGGTCACAAGGACACGCTATTAGCAATACGGTGGAGCTAGTTTGCATTTTCAATAAACTTTTAAGTAGGATATTATGTTAATTTAAACTGGCATACGGATAGTAATAAACTGTGAATATCTGACAAATTTCAAGATACTTTGTGAGATTTGATGTTCTAATTGGGTTAAGGGGCTTTAGTTTAAAAAAGTATATATTTTTCATGTAACTTCACTTAATTATAGTACAAGAGTGTTTTTTCGCATCTTGTTACACAGATTTAATATGCTATCATGTTCAGGATAAACTCAGTGTCCTTGTCGTTCCCAAAAAAAAATAACATCAAGTCCTTACCCCGACAGTCAGTCATTATAACATCGCATTATTACATCGCTTTTTCGTAGAAGCGGCAAACTCTTTAACTCATAGCAGAACACTTATCGTTTAATGACTACAAGACACTATACACTTTCTTTTAAAGCAAGAATCCTTGTTAACACAAGTAAAATATTTTATCTACAGTGCCTGCGAGATGTTTTGAATAAAATTCTCGGTTAAATAATGTTAGTAGTTTCGCGCACAATGTATGTTTTTTAAAGATTTCATTCATAATTTTCGATCGAAATATTAATATTAAAAAAACTCTACTGTTGGCACATCACCACATAATGTCCTTGTGACTATAACAAATGGTCCTTGAGTGTAGCTCTACAAATGATGCATATTGTGATTCGCACATTTTTATTAATGGATGCCAACAATTTGCCCACTGACATATCAATTCTGCAGGTGCTACAGATAGTAAGATGATGCATCGTAATACACGCAAACAGACAAAAACAATTTATGATAAAACAATATTACGTGTTGATGTCGATATTAATAACGCCGATATGAGGTGTATTTATAAACTGCTTGTAATCTGTGGACACTACTGTATTTCAACTGATTACAGCTTGAGCTATTGTTTTAGATACTAGCTACACGAGATAGCTCGAATACTGAGTTTTTCTTTCCCATATTTAGGTACAACGTTCTTTCTTTTTAAAGATAGAAGTTAAATGGTAGAGGTGTAAAGCCATATTAATAAATTGCAAATCCTTTTACAAGTTACAAATTGCTGTTTTTTTTATCATCTGTTTTTATCATGCCTATGTTTATGGTGGGATGGATAATTTAAAATAATACTATTCCTACATTGTAAGAATATTCTTTACATTGTTAAGGCTACATAGCCTTAACAAATTTCATTTAAAATTTCACATATTTCTAAACAGAATGAAAAAAAAATGTATATATCGATAGACAAACTTGTCTCCTTACCGTCTATCGTCTAAATAATTATGATGACGCAAATTCATTATAATAAGACATGTTATGGAATATAATACACCGAATTGCCTTGATGATAATAATGATGACGATGACTAAGTGTATGTAGATTGTGGTGATAATAAAAGTAAAAACGTACCTTGTAGAAATGCAGCAATTCCGCGAATAATGAAAGCTCTCGATTTGCGGTTAATTCTTTTGTCCGCGACTTTTTAAAAGTCACGAGTGATAAGTGAAAACGAACGCGGGTTTGCATGTAGAAATGTTTTTGATAAAGGGCTTTTGACCGGTATACGAATTCGAGTCGAGTTTTTTCGCCTTGCGGCGTGCCAAGACAATGACCGTCTACAGCCTTGACATCGAAATCGTAATGACTAACGGAATAACATTAATGTGATTTGTTTATTCATGAAACAATCTCGGGTGAATGACTCGTGTGGAAATTGTCATTTGTGAATTTTGATCATGTTTGCGATTTGTTCGGGGCAGCAACTTCAATTTATATCTTATTCAAGTCACACGCTGTGTAAATTAGTAAAATATTACGCATTGCAGAATTTTAACCTGGTACAATAGGTTAGAAAAGTAGTTTAAGACAACGATAAAACCTTAACAATTTTAATATCGCCTGTACTGAAATCGTTAGGTAAAATTGAGGGATTTGATTATTTTTATTTAAAAATAATAATTTATTTGATATTCTGCATCCTATAACACGCGTTCTTTATGTATAAATCCTTCCCCGCGTACATTATCGCAGCACCGTATTAATTTTGTTATTCATAAAGAAAGCTCATTCATACATGTATACGAATGTATGCGATAGAAGTTCCTAAGGTTTTATTACGATGAACGTGTTCGGTAATAAAATTAGCTGGAAATCTGTTCCTATTTGCAAATCAACATGTAATAAACCTCATACCATAGTGGTCTTTTTCACTGATCCCAAGACTTTGTGCCAGGTGCCAAACACATCTTAATATATACCGGAGGTCGCACTGTGTTCGAAATTTGACCATAAATACTTCTCAATTCAATCAAGCTTCAATTTGGCATAAATGTCTCGTTACCAGTCCATTAAATTTTATTTAAAAAAATCACAAACTTCTACCATAAACAAAAGACTACTTCGTACTTTCGATAACGTCTTTCGGACCTAGTAGTTTATTTAAACAATAACAAAACATTTAAAACTTTCTTAGTCTCGCTAAAAGTAAAAACGGTCAATTTGCCTAATTTTATGTAGTCTAAAAAAATTGTTATCTTAGAAGATCAGGGATAAAAAATTAAGTGATACGAAATTCACGTTCTGTGATAAAAGCATTAAACTAAGACTCCTTTTTATTGTTTGGCTTTTTTTTTATCAATTTTATTTAAAGGACCTTTACAAAAGGCTTTTGTGTCGTAGATATATAATGCATGTTCCTCTCAAAGGTTCATGACACTCTGTTGAAAACTGAAGTATATAACACTCAACATTCTGATATGCAATTGTTTAGTGTTTAAATATATTTTTTTTACTAAACATAAAGAAAATAAAAAGAACAAAATTTTCATACCATATCACAATCGGATTTCTTTCGGGAAACAAACCTTTTTCTTTAAATACACAAGTTCAGCAATAAACGAATAATTTCTATGGTAAGGTTATGTAACTCACATTTTAATAATCCTAACTGACCCGCATCTCAGTTCCCAGAGGCCGATGTTTGATTTATAAAATTATACAACGTTACGGTAATTTACGTTATTCAATGAGACGCTGTAATGTTTGATTGAGATTATCCGAGCAATACGCAACGTATATTTTTCTAATATTACCGTCCGTATGATTTCCTTGATGAAGTTTGTATTCACACGGTCCATTCTAATCGACGCGGGATTTTTTTACCATCCTATGAACCGGGAAATGCTATAGATATAAATCAAAGTCTACTGGATAGTCTCAAGTTCATCGCAGCACACTGAAAACTAATTGCATGTGGTTCGAGTTAATGATTCTTTTTGTTGTGCAACTACTGTATTATATTGTACAGACTGCCATTTCTTTTAATGAAAAGAAAATAATACAATAGTAGAAATATCAGAAAGTAGTAAATTATGTTTCTCTATATTTTTATGTATATATTATACCCTGCCTAAAATCTCGTAAAGTCACGTAAAATCCTGTCTTTGTCAGTAGTAGTAAATGGACCCCGCTTGCAACATTTGAAACTTCTAGTTTTTGTAGTGATATTTAATTTTATATACAGACAACATAAGTAATTAATAATACTAGAGTTTGTATTATATTGACAGTAGGCTTTTTAAGTCTTATACTTTATTAATAAATAATGTTGAGTTACTAGCTGTGATAAAATATGAATTAAAATTATAATTTACAATTCTAATAATCTATATTAATGAAACTCACTTTTTACTTGCACTGTTTCCACTATATTGACTGTATTTTTTTTAATTTACAGTGAATATAGTGGAAACACTGCCAGTAAAAAGTGAGATTCATTAATGTTTGAACATGAATTTACACCAAGAACCAACAATACAATTAATTACGTATATAATTATTTTATTGCAAATTCCGAATCGCATACATTCATTGAGTTTAAAAGCAAATCAGTAGTAAATTGAAATTAATTATTTTGTGAAATTATATACCCTTATATTATGATGACTCAATGTTCTTCCTTATAAATACCTTACAACAGGTTGCCCTGTGGCCAAAACTCGACCATAAGTATTTAAATTAATAAACATTAGAATATTTCGTGTATGATTATTGTGTTATGTCAAAATTATTCTAGGGTTCGTGTTTGTAGTGTGCGAAATATTCATTAAAAATATGTAACATAAAAGCATAATATTTTAAAATAATATTGGTATTCCACGCTCGTCCTCCATATCAGCTATAGCTGTAAGAATTTTCATGCTTTTACGTTTACGCGTCTTTCGTAAAAAGGGGTAAAGAGTTTTCCGCTCGCGTATTAATATATAGATTGAAGTAGCAGGAAAAAACAAAACAGTATAATTGAAGTTAATAGACTTTTTTTTGCTATTTAGGTACTAACTACTTCTATTCGCATTTTTTCAGGGAGCACATATAATAAATCATCTATCGACGTAGGCGTAACGACAGCAGTACATGCATATTATCAGTTATAAATTATTGTTATTAACGGTTTATTCTACGGGTCCTAGATTGTTCTAGGTACAACCATATAACAAAAGAAAAAGAAATATAGCTATAATTTTAAATTTTTAATGATTCCGAAAAATTTCTCTGAGCACTCCCCGTGATAAAGTCTATAAGGATGCAGAGCGAAGCTACATCTCGGCGCAACTCGATCAAAATTAAAAAAATATCTTTATAAGTAACCGAAAAAAAAAACGCGATTTAAGATGCACTCCATTTGTAACAGTAGGTAATTTTTCCTGCATTAAAAATTCTTCAGTCTATATCTGTTTTGTAACCTGTTCAACATTCCTGTGTATGTGATAACTGATATGAATATATCACACGGGTAAAATGGCACTTTGTGTGAAATTGACTTTTTAATGCCATCTGTAAGCTTTTTAGTGTATCATTAAATTATAAAACTCAGAATTGTGTAAAATCGTCAAAAGCAATTGTTATAGTTTATTTTATATTTGCTTGTGACTTTTTTTATCATATTAAGAGGACAAGCGAGCAGACGGGTTACCTGATGAATGGCACCTGCCGTCGCCCGTGGACACTCGTTACATCCGAAGAGTCGCAAGTCCATTGCCGGCATTTTTATATGAGGGAATGGGGATGAGGGAAGTTACAGGTAGGCCACCGGTAAAGTCACTCACTGAACGAAATACAGCACAACGCCGTTTGACACCTGTTTCCTGTGAGACGGCCCATCCGTGTGAAAGCATGGCACTCCCACTATGTATAGACTTTTAAGCTATATAAAGCTGTTTTTCTCTTAGTTGTAATTTTTTGACATTCCTTGCTTATGAGGCTTTCCTGACTTTCATCGACGATCAATTTAATCCGACTCGTAACATCTTTATTAACATCTAATCTCATAAAAACTATTTCTAATTAAGTCCAGTACCGTAATTAATAGGCGTGTATATTATGATTCATTGTACTTTTTGCTCTGGTAAGCTTCTTAAACGCTATATCGCATGAATTTCTTAACTCATCAATCTTCGTCGACCCCCGAAACCTCATAATTACGTGTTTATTCTCTATTAATTGATATTCAGTACCAAATTAGACGTGTGTTTTTATATATCGGTATCAATTACGTTTATTAGTTTTTATGTTATTGTTTGCCGGGTTGTCGACCCTGTCAGTTGTTTTTGATAGATAGGACGAGAGGCGATGTTCTTCTGTCTTATCTGATTCGGTCGAACATAATAAATTGCGGGTAAATTATGTTTGTTTTTTGCGAAGTTATCGATACTTGAAAATCATACAATGTTTTATGATTATATTACGCTTCTATTGTCTAGCATATTGTATAATGTATAATAGACTGCTATTGCACTAATAATACTTTTTGACTGTTGGTATACTTTGTTTTATACAGAGTATAACAGGACAACGCTTATGTAGAGTTAATCCTTTATTAAGACCTTTCACAATTAATTCTAGCAGCACTGGAATAATAACTGGTGTTTTTTTATAACTTTACTTTCTAAAATGTTCTTCCAGCACTGCTTCTTTCACAGTAAACTCTATAAACGGTAGAAATTAAGTGTTATTAGTTTGTTACACCCTATATGTAAATTGTGAATACACCGATAAATGTGTTCAAGTGGACTCGCTATAATTATCCCAAATTAAAAAAAATGTTACCCTTTCAGTACCGGTTCTATTACAGAGAGCTCTGGCCGTCCAGAATTCCCCGTGGAATTCATACGCACTATTAATACTTTATTACTTACTTTTGTTACACCGTTCATAGTGAATTTAACTTCTAATATAATCGTAATAATATTACTATGGCTCTACAATGCCATGACAAGTCCTTAAAACCATAAAATGAGAAATAGCGCTTCGAATCTAGCGAATTATTAGTCGTTAAACTACCACAATTCGTGTGGGCTAAAGCTTTTATAAGATGTTAGAGGGCTACTGAGTTACGAGGCTATAGCTAAAGAATCAATTACAGATAAGGTATCTTCGCTTCTTAAAACTCGTGTAAAGAAGATAAATGTTACTCGGTTTATCTTTGTTATTAATAGATTTGAGAAATTTATTAATCCTTAATAAAGGAAGCTTGATATATCAATTTTATTATTACACATGATCTATTAGAATTAGTGCTTATGTTACGAGCTTTTATCCGCGGTTTTGTCCGTGTATAATAATAGAGCAGGTTTAGTTCATATTAAGGCTTGTACATGGGCCAGCGGGGTAAGTTTAACCTGTAATAAGTGTCTTAAAATGCTAAGTACGTTACCCAAAAATGTATATACAATGATTTTCATTCTTTAACTTTAAGCAAGGAATTTTTCCATGAGCTTATAAAAAAAATTGGATAAACTATGAAAGCAGTCAGTTAATATGGACGTTTTTTTTTTGTATAGTACAATATAAGTAACACTTTAATCCCTAAGGAGAAATTCTTATTTCTTATTTCTTGTTTTTATCTATTATATAAAAATACGTCGGGTTTTCCTTCCTGACGGTATAACTCCAGAAAGCACTAACCGATTTCGACGGGTTTGAATTACTTGGGCTCCGTGAGATTTGTAGCAAAGAAATTTCAGAAAAAAATTCAAGAAAAAAGCAGTAAAACTGAGGAAATTCATTTTTCAAATACAGCACCATCTTTAATACGTAAAGCGTGCACTACAAGTTACAACAGCGCTTGACCGCTTACTTATTTCTGTTAGCTTCAAAATCTAGTCTTAGTTATATTTTATAGGTATTTTTTTCTGTTATGACTGGTTTACACGCATTAAGTAGATACGTTACTAAATTTTAACATAATTTTAAGTTAATAATTACATGTAGTAAACACAAAATTTAATAACAAGTTGCAAGTTAAAGTGACTTAAAATTGAGTTAAAATTTAGTTTACTACTTGTTGTTGAAGCGTACATAGATATTATTACTGAATACGTGTAAATCAGACATTAGCGATGGAAGGTTTTCGAAACTCCGAATGCATGGTCGAGGAAGTTGGCTTATCAAAGCGAATACATACCGCATGCATGACAAGCGTTTGTAAATATGAACTTAAAATTTCAATATAAATAATCTTTTACATTTATTTTCATGAAAATTAATACACTGATCGAATATTTTTTGAATTATTAATTAGTTATTTAGGTGAAATGTTCTCGGGGACTTAATAATTTCTACGCTGGTAAATGCTAGTAATTACTGAATGCACTTGCATCGCTTTAGACCCAATTAAACGATGACAGTAAAAGGTCTACCGATTTTATTGCATATCGTGAAACAATCCTCTGGAAGTTAATGCGACTCTATTGAGGCTTTATAATAATACTAAAATTGTAGCAATGTAAGTTTCTTTTAGAAATAAGCAGATGTCAACTTTCCGTGTTTGTAATATGTTTTCAATGTTTTCTTGTGTGCAATAATTAAATAAAATAAGTTTGTACTATAGGAATAAAGTATGCCTAAAGCCGAGTTCTTATTAAATAAAAGGTGGTACTCTACCGGGTCAACCAAAGCCATAAATATTTTTTTAGGATTCCATACCCTAAGGGTAAAAACGGGACCCTATTACTGAGACATCAATGTCTGTCCGTCTGTCTGTCTCCGGGCTGTATTTTGAAAACGTTAATAGCTAGAGCTAGAGTTGAAATTTTCACAGAATATTTATTTCTGTTAGTGCTTTAACAACAAATTTTTTGAAAAAAAAAATTAAATTAAATAAATACAAAGGGCTCCCATACTACAAACGAATTTTTTTGCTATTTTTTCTCGATATTAATGGCAATAGGTTGGCACTTGAAAATATCACAAAATACTAAGTTATATTTATACTTTACCAGCTATTGCCCGCGAATCCGTCCGCGTGGTAACTTTTTTCTTGAATATTTTTCTAATTATTTTTGCTACAAACCTCATGGAGCCCGAGACGTTTGTAACGTATGCAAAACCGTGGAAATCGGTTCGTGCGTTCTTGAGTTATATCATCAGGAAGAAAAAACCCGACTTATTTTTATAAATAGACTAGTTGTTGCCTGCCTCTCCGTTCGCGTGGTAACAAAGATGAGAATTGTAATTTTCTTTAACAAAATTAAATGCTTATCACACCTAGTGATCTCTTAATAGAACCCGCAATAAACTTTTTAAACTCTCATATGAGATATTAATTGAGCAGAGTACAATGAGTTCTGTCAAGTTGTAGTATCTGGCGCTTTATGTGTAAAATGACTATCCCTGTTTTTCTGCATTTCTCCTGAAGTTTTTCCGGAATTTTCATTGCTATAAACACCACGGAGCCCGAGACCTTTCTAACGAATGCAAAACTGCCGAAATCGGTTCGTGCGTTCAGGGGGAAGTTCGTCAGGAAGGAAAACCAGACTTATTTTTAAATAATAGATTAATCAGTAATAAAATTTAAACAAAATTAATAATCGAGGGGGGCTCTCATACAAAAAGCCTGTTATAGTACAAGTCCAACTCGAACTTGGCCGATATTTTTATAATTTCGTAATTCCCCTATAATTGAATTTAAATGAAACAGAACTTCCTGAATGTTTAGTAAACCCTAGAAATCCTGTCCTTGAATAAGCTGAGATAATCCTCGGCTTTATGATTCGCACAAAATTACGGGTGCCGAAGTATAATGCAAAGTTATTGGCAATAAAATATTGTCTACCGTTACAGTAGTAAAGGGAGTCGTAAACGACTGTGAAACAATTACACGTGATTGGTTTGCACTTTGCACCATCCTGAGAGAAATTAACAGCGAACAACGAATAATAGTAATAATTTAACACTAATCAACTATATTCATTGCCACTTTACATGAGCAAGTTTTTATTACGATTATTAACGTAATTGTTAAATGGTAAGTTAGTGAAAGCGGGTCGTGTAAGAAAGAAGTTGTTAAAAAGCCTACTGCCTACCTACTACTAAGCCTAAGGTGATACAATTTTTTTTTTCTACACCCATACTAAATTTCGAAATTTAGTAATTCTTAAATAGCTCTGATTAGTCTCTATGTAAAGGTAATCGTACTTTGTAATAGAGTTTTGTAAAGCTTGAAGACTCTACTTTAAGAATATGAAATCGTTTTTTATAAAAAGTTGCGTAAATTATATGTAAATTCAATTTAAAGCAAAAA
>JAOTAV010000032.1:540330-603891 GCA_026546445.1 Cyclargus thomasi | reverse complement strand
CAAAATGAATTTCTGAACGCACACATGAATATTTACAGTAGGTATTTGACAGGATTGGATTGGCAAATGTTTGACATTTGTAACAATCAAATAAGAATTTATCGAAATGATTAAGTATTTATTACGCATATCGGTTTTCATTGTTTTAAAGATGTACTCGTATTCTGCTATTCGGGGCGGAGACTAATCCAACGAATCAATAACCATAAAAATTGGTTCAGCAGATTTCGAGTTATAAGTGTTGTAACAAACCCGACTTTGTTTTATAGATATAGAAGATATGTTCTATTCTACATAGAGAATAGAATAGAGTAGAATAGAATATTATGATTTATTTCAGACAAAAAATGTCCATAGTGTTATGATAGTCAAACAAGATAAATCATGATATAGTCTCATTACTCTTTTCAGGAGAAATCTTCGATAAATTATAGAAAAATAAGATGTGTTTTGTTTCAGGATACATTCACTGGTCACAGCGCGAAGGTGATGGCGGCGAAGTTCCTTGGCGAGCCCACCAAGGTCGTCACCGGCAGCCACGACAGGACCCTCAAGATATGGGACCTCAGAAGTAGAAGTTGTGAGTTAAATAGTACCTAGTTTTGGTACAATCTGAATTTATGGTGTAACAAAACTAGACGATACCTAATAATACTTTAAAATGTTTTGACTACAGAAGCAGGATTTAAGGATTTTTTTATGACTTTACCATTTCTGTAAGAACCACAATAAATACTTGGACAGTATTATAATAAAAAATAAAAGTAAGAAAATTGACGAGAATGACTTCAAGAACACGACTGAGTAACTCTACTAAATTATATTATACGGATTTAGAATCAGAAAAAAACCTTTTCGAAGCATAATAAATTGTGTTTTTAAACGTCACGTTATAGCAAGCACTATAATTCTAAACGTGTGCCATGATACATAACACAAGCAGTCTAATAGAGTATTGCCCATGTAATCGTTGTAGAAAATGAAGTAATTAAGTTATAGACATGCAATTTTATTACGGTAAATGTATTCTTTTACAATGGTAGTATAACAAGTCGTTCCCATTGCGTGACTTCCATCATCAACGTAGTTCTCAACTTTCCCTCCGCAGGTACGCAGACGAAATTCGCAGGATCCAAGTGCAACGACCTCGTGACGTCGGACGGCGCCGGCTCCACCATCATCTCCGGACACTTCGACAAGACGATACGATTCTGGGACATCCGCAGCGAGATGTCCGCCAACTACATCACCCTTCAGGGCAGGGTCACCTCGCTCGACCTCAGCAGAGGTACATAATGACTCCATTAATATTCAAACCGTATCTCTCTCCAGGCTCCAGCAATCTCGATGCCCTAACATCAGGGCTCGTTAATACACGCCTCAAAACTAATATTCGTAGATAATTGAATGCGGTATATTAGCCCGGTATTCGTGTCAGCGCAGCGACGTGACGGGTATGCGTTGCCCATTTCCGTTACGCGTGTCTCGATCGAACCCTTTTTTGTCGGTAACGGTTCGTCCGGTGCACGAAACGCGAGATTGATACCTTCGATCGATGTGTCGGGGCATCACTACTCCGAAAACTGATTAAATCACGTCGATTTCGCCGCGACCTCGGAAGCGGCCGGCGAATGCGCTGCTGGACGTCACGGTGGACCAGATCTGCCACAGCCATCACCGACACAAATACTCTGCCACCGAAATAGAAATCAGTCGTTTAAATGACAGCGCATATTGAACGTTTCACTTGGACTGTGCCGATACTTCTCTTACTTTCGTTTGGAATGATATTCAAATTTAGATATTTTGATTTCCTGTTGGCCATGAGCGGTCAATTAAAACAATGACACACATTTCCATTAAGTGATACTGGTGAGGATTAAACGAATGTGGGGTACCGTTATTTCAATTTAAAACACTTTTGTAATTGAGATTTTAAGTAAACGGAAGTAACATACAAGTTAGACCACTTTCTTTGAAATTACTGGTCGTAGATTGAATTCGTCTTTTTCTTTTTGTACAATCCTTTGCAATCCTGAGAAAATATTTAAAAGTAGAAATTAATGATAGCAGACAAGGTCGTATGGCGACATCGGCAAATGTAGATAAAAGCGCCTAACTGATCTGTCTTACTCGGTGACTTCACATAAATGGCAGGATATCCATCAGAGACCCTATAGAATAGCAATATAAGCTCGTATGTCGACAGGAATCTCTTTTAATAAAAGAATAAAACCTTATGATAAATTATTTCCGAGTCCTTAGCCCTTTTGCATAGACTTTTCCCGGCGAATAGAGTTTAATTTTTTAAAAGTATATTGTATCCGTTTCTCTGTATTGCTGAGTACGAATTTTAAATGTTATGTTTGCCAAACGTTATTGAAAAACATACCTAGCTACAGTGAGATATTGAATGAACCAAAATTGAAAACATGAGTGGGAGAAACGGATAACTAACATTTTGAAAACTGACAGTTTTTTGCGTAAATAGACTCATTAGGACCAGAAAAAAATATTTGAAATTAAAATAATAAGGTTTTGATTTATAGCTAGATCTACTATCTACATAATTAACTAGGTGAGTTACAAGATTTGTCAAAATTTTATGCGAAAAAGTTCTAAGCTCTGAGGTAAAGGTATCTTTAGACTTTCTAAGAAGTAAGTATGAAAATTAACTTCTAAATGATTTAACAGACATGTGAAGAAACTCAATACTCCGATAGTGACGCTTACGATTACGAAGAATCAGCACTCCCAAAAAGGTCCAACAATGAGTTTTACTGATTTATCGTCGGTAATGTTTAAATAATGTGTTTCTCGTGTTACATGTGCCACTGTATTCCTTTACCGTTAGCGCGAAACAATAAGACTTCGTATCTGCGACCGCAAATTTGGCAGATATAAATGTTCTCAGCACTTCGTACTTGATCGCTGAGATAATTTTTGGCAATTATTCATTGAGCACATACTCGTAGATAGAGTTGAAGGAGCGCTACCATTAATAAATGTTTTCGGGTTATAGACCCCTGATGATATTTGATAGGAACGTGTGGGTGTGTTTTTATCGACTAATAAAGAACAGACAATGAAATGTCAAGCATATTTTTGTACTTGACATTTCATTGATTTCTAATGCAGTGTATTATATTTTTACTAGAGGTCGTCTGGTGATCGATTATCGACCATAAATTATTCTCAATTCAATCACAAACTTCAATTTGCCATAAAAGTATCGTTACCAAGTCATTCAATTTTATTGAAAAAATCGCAACTATAAACAAGAGTATTTCGTGTATGATTATTATCTTATCTTGTCAAAATATTGTAGTGTGCGTCCTCTACAGCACGCACTACAATATGCGAAGCTTTTATTTTTTAAAAATATGCAAGAATAAAGAATATTTTAAAATAATATAAGTGTTCCACGCTCTTCCTCCATATCAACTATAACTAGGAGAAATTTCACGCTTTTACATCTACGCGTCTTTCGTAAAAAGAGGTACGAAATTTTCCGCTCGTGTATTAATATATATTTTTATTAATAAACCACATTAGAACATCATAACAGTAATCTTTAGTATGAAAGCATTATTAAGTAAGCTTTTTTTAATCACTTCCTATTAAAAAATTGTACTGGAAAAACAAATGAGTAAATGTTTCTTTTGTAACAGTCCTTATACTTAATGAGAAGAACTTGCGATGTTGCCATAAATAAAAACTTTTAGTTCCAGCTGTCACCGCAACAGATTTTTATTGAATTAATGAGTTTTAGTTTTAATCTATTTTTTTTCAGATAACAATTACCTACTAGCATGTGTGAGAGACGACACCGTGCAGCTTATAGACTTACGGATGGTTTCCATAGTAAGACACTTTAGGTAATTCCAAGTTCTTTTATTTTTGGTTCGTTATAATTTAATATCAGGAAAAATTGCTGTTCGAAGTAAGTTAATCGCGTTTTGTCAAACCCAGCCGTCAGACAAAAAATAGATCATCACATACCATAGAATTGACATTTTCCAAACAAATGAAGTATATCCGTCGATTGGCTCTGTATCGATTTCTTCAATGGTTCTCTAGGTGAAGCTATCAACAATACTAAGATATTTCCTTTGTATTTTATAGGTGTTTTAAAATTAGAAAGTAAAGAAATAACAGAAAATCTTTAAGAATTTAGTTCATGACCGAGAACATCTCCCATTTAAGAATAATGGCCGGAAAAGGATATCCCAGTAAAAAATATTTGAATAATCTTTCCTCTAACCCGAAACTAAGCAGGATAATTTATACTTAATAAAAATCGAACTCATGCAAAGTTTCATTGATCTGTACATGACCAAAAGTATTCTTAGCTAAAAGTCTACGAAGTTTTTGATATTATTAGTTAAAATACTTTTTGACGACCTCTGTGGCTCAGTTAGGCACTTGCTTTGAAATAATAAGCACGTTTGTAGTCCGCCGATGTACCAAAAAAAATTTTAGTGTTCCTGGTTTTTGTAGTGTATTAAATATGTGTATCATATAATACATTTCTTTAATATATGTATAGTATAAAATTAGTAAAGATATTTCCGTTGTCTGGTACCCGTAACACAAGTCCTTCAGTGACCTTCTTACCATGGGACCAGACAGACGTGGTATGAAGCATACACTTTTGTGTGTGTATGTGATTCTCATATATATAAAGTTCGCTTTAAAATAGCAGCACTGAAAGAGATTTTATTTGAGATTAATGTAGAGTATACTTATGTAGAGTTTACAGTAAATTCTACATAAGACAAATATTTGTAGTTAAAAAAAATATAAATACTATAGGGTGTGTATATATGTGTATATACTCACCCTATAGTATTTATATTTTTTTACCCTATAGTATTATCTCTTACTTATGTGACACCCTGTATTATATAATTTATTAATAATTTATTTCTGGCATCAAGGCCCATAATATAAATACCTTGTGCACTATAGCTCGACCACAATCTCTGTACCGCCCTCTAGGAACGTGGGACAGGGCGGGGGACGGGTAAGATTACTACCGCCGTCGCACTGTGGTCCCAATTTCGACGCTCCATACTCATAGAATGCCCTAAAATGATCCTGACTAAAAAAAATATCTATTTTCAACAATCGACTTCTATGAGTATGGAGCGTCGAAATTGGGACCACAGTGCGTCGGTGTTGACGGCCAACTGACAGAGTAGCACGGACTGCACCTATGGTAACTCTCCCCTGCCGCGCCACGCTCATACCTATGACGCGGTATAGGTACTATATCATATATATTTAAGTCAAGTTAAGCAATAACATATATATTAATATACCATACTTAACAAACTTAATGATAGTGGTGATAATGAAGACCTTTTTTCAGCCACGACGCGTTTAAAGTTGGATGCGAATGGTCGCGCGCGTCTTTCGGCGTGGGCGGGCGGACGCTGGCGGTGGGCGCGGCGGACGGCGCCGTCTTTTTGTGGAACACGCACTCCGGCCGCCTAGAGACCGTGCTTAGGGATCACACGTGAGTACTAGAGCTAATATTCGTAAATGTTTTGGGAATTATAGTTGTTCGATGTAAAGGTACCTCATAGCATTGTAGCTACGCTACAGACAACATCTTGACCATGCGTCCCCGAAGTCCAGTAGCATAGTCTTCCTATGTAGAAACCTCTTTTGTTTGTTGTTCTTAGTTATCGCTTATCTCCGTGTTGAAAAATCCTGTCTTCTTTTCCTTTCATGAAAAAATAGAAAAGGATAGATTCTGTAATATTTAATACCAGTTTGTGATAGTGATTAGAGATCTCAGAATATGTTTTTAATACGATTATTTATCTAACCCAAATATATAACCTAAATAAATCAAAGGATAATACGCAGTCACGATAGGCAAAAATTTTAATAAAGGTATACAAAGTAAAAACAGTGCCCTAAAAAGGAAAGGAGCTGCGATGGCCGAACAACTTCAAGCTTTCGCTCGTTTAAGCTCACTTGTTAACAAAAAAGAACATGCACTCGAATTTGATATCGTAATCTAATTGTATCGAATATTGCAGTATCAATTTCATGTATCTACTTTTTGTGTCGGCCGAGAGAAAATATATGAGAACGAAATGCCGTTCTACTTTATACTGGGATTGGATTTCACTCTAACAGTCATATGTTCGTTAAAATAAAACCACGAAAGAATACAGTCGCTAGCAATAAAGTAATTATCTGCAGCAATAAATTCAATACCGTAATTAAATGAAATAAATAAAGTTGAATTTTAAATTTCGCATCCCTTAGATGGCGAATGGCGGGGTCGTAAATAGCATTGAGCTAGTGGTGTGTTTAGTTCTACGTTTTTTTATAAACGAAGCACTTATTAACATAGTTATTTTCAGCAATGCTTTCGAAAAAATGTTACTCTAATGAACTAAACATGCGTGTAACATGAATTAGCATTCAGGTCTATGTACCTTTGAGGTAGTGGTTACTTTAAGCTATGTCTATTTGAAAATATATGTTCAATGAAAAAATCTGCTTTAATAAGGATATTCTTAGTATGATTAGGAAAGTACATTTACTGGTCATGTTATCATTCAACGTGACTAAGGACCTGTTTCACCACTTTCTGAATAGTGCCGTATCAGCTATTCACAATTTTATTGCCTGTTAAAGTATGGAGAATTAAAAAAGTCATGAATGGCCTATCTGACACTTCACAGAAAGCGGTTAAGAGCCCTTAAACTAATTAAAATTATCACAATTTACCACACACGTGTAGCGTTCTCTAGGCAAGGAAGATAAAGTACAAGGAATGATTAATTAAATATTACGAAGTAGCAAAATGGTCGGTACTATTTACAGTGCCCTATTTCTACTTTTTTACGATTTATTATAGGTATGTGTAATAGTACGTGGTACAAGGTAAATTTTTCTCAAGGTAAGAGATTTGACTCACTGATCTTTTGACTTTTTTATATCATGAAAATGTACAATGTGGTTATATAAAATTTTGACTTGTGCCTGTATGGCCGGGGAGGTGAGAGTGCTGTTTTTGTAGTAACTCGAGCGTTGTGGAGACCTAGTACGTTTCGTAGATTAGGTGAAACGCTATAAAAAAGCAATATGGACACTTTTTATTTTAGCGGTGGAATAGCGCTACAGCGATTGAAGCGAAGTGTTTTAAGAAATAAATCACTTTGAAAAAGTTGATAACATAGAATATTTATTGGATGATTTTAAACAGCAAAACTTAAAGTATTAAGAAGTGTTCTTTGGCTATTAATCTGACGGTTTCGTCGTCATTTAGGTCCTTAAAAAAACTTTTTAATAACCGAACTAACTAAGAAATCAGATTTTTATACCAAGATAACCAGAGACATATAGAAAGTCTACACTAGCTTAATCTGACGCGTTCGAGTAAATTCAAAATTCCTTTCTTGGGCTCCCCTACTATTAAAATTATTAAAATGTAGGCAGTACTTTCTCTTGAAAACGGTTGAAGTGAACAGGTTATTAATAATTTTACTTGAACAATTCACATACTAAAATTGAATATAATATCTTTATATTTTTTACTAAGCACGAAATTGTTAAACATGATGTTTTTGTATCTTTTTGTCACAACATAGGTTTTATTTTAGTGCGTACTATAATTAGGCATATTTTATTAACTTCTTGTGACATAACACAAGTATGTAGCCATGGATTCGCCCTTGAGTTTACTTATATATTTCTATTCAGATTAAAAAAACCTATACTACAGCAACCGAATTTAGATTTTTTCAATTCAGTGACCGAACCGCGCTTGGTTACAACAAGAATACACGAACCGGAATGAAATTTGAGATTTTTCATCTACCCACAAATCGAATTCTCCAATACTGTCAACGATCAACCTGTGTCCCCAGCGATCACATTTTTGACCTTGAATTTCAAACTAGAATTGTCCTACTCGTGACATCGTTTAGTTTCCTTGTAAAATTTCGCATGGACAATTGAAATCGTGAGGTCAGGATTGGCCCGAGCCGTCTCAGTATTGCAAATTTCTCTTTCCCACACCACATACCACCGGTGTTTAGTCGTTAGTCGTTACCCATTATTTACAGATGTGCGTTCAGAAATTTAATTGTTGACCTATGACGGGACGCTTATTCAATTGTCTAGAGCTCTTGTCCCACTGCGGCCGCTCCTGTACTTGTAGGTGAGCCCAAGCGTGAATGTTATCCGGGAAATGGTATTGAGATTACACTTTGAGGAAAATTCTTCATATCACATATATATATTTGATTTTTCCCGGGTATTTGTTTGCGTCGAATTCGAAAATCACGCAAAAATACAATTATTTTGGGAACATTGTGTGGTTATGAGCGTGGTGGCCAAAGGAAGATCTTCCGACCGAGTGTTATACTCGGTTAGGCCGAAGTCCGCAAGATACATTTCAGCTGTCGTATAGATACGGCCGTGTTAAGAAAACTTCGATACACCGATGCAGGACTATTACGCTGAATGTGGGTACGGCCACAACATAAATAAAAGCTTGAAAAAGCATTTCAAGGCCAAAAGTAGCATAAATTACTCTGCATTCTATAAACTAAGTTCATGCCAAAAATCAAGTGGTTGCTTCGTTAGTACGTGAAGGAAGGATTAACAAGATAACCATTTTCCCATTTGTTATTTTAGTATGGATTATAACTCAAAATCTCTATAGATAATTTTATAGATTAACAAATTTTAAATTCATTCTCATTATTAGAATCTTGTTTCTTTTCAGAACAGAAACGGGTTTATCTTTTTCAAAATTTAACATACATATTTAGTAAATCTGAGAATCTGCTTTATCTTTTTCCAAATTTTACATACATATTTATCATTCCTATAAATTACAAGGATTGTTCCTAAACATTAACGCCCAATGGAGTGAGCACGAGACAACTAGCATTAAACTAAAGTAAGCCCTATCTTGTAGCTTTTAGCAGCCAGGCAATCATACGAGTGTAAGTTTCTTGTGGATAATGCATTTAATTCATCCGTAGAATGCGGAAACGGAAGATCATTTTCTATGAAATTATAGCGTTTGGTCAAAACGGTAGCACATCCGTTATAAATGATATCCCCCCCCCTTCACTTTTGTTACTCATAATATAAGCTACCTACTATGTATTCATTAAGTATGTATATTTTGATGCCTCCACTGTTGACAGGGTAATTTAAAATTATTGTAGACATAAGTGGGAGTAGCGGATAACTAACATTTTGCAACCTTCGAGTTTGTACTAATTTTTTCCTATAAAATTTTGACAAATCTTGTAACTCACCTATTTTATTATCTAGCTTGTGTATCTAGCTACACATTAGCAGCTACACGTCACACATGGCGTGGTGTGAAGCGTCCATAGATATTATTATTAAATTATCGAACCTACATTACTTTAATTTCAAATAATTTTTTCGGGTCCAAAAGCGTCCAGTAACGCAAAAACCCGGGAGTTTTTTAAAATGTTAGTTTTCTGTTTCTTCCACTTGTGTCTTCAATTATTTCCTAATGCCACATTTTCCAACGATTAATCCTTTGCACGTTACAATAACACCATTTTCCTTAATGTCTCTTAATGACAAAATAAACTACTTAGCTAAACTAGTTTTCGAATCGGTAGACACGCTAGGATTCGAACACCAGTATACCAATCCGCAAATATCATTTCGACTGTCGATTTTTATGATTTTCCCACAGTCACGCTCAATTTAATGTTAGACAAACACTACGGTATCAGCCGTAATATACCGTTTACGTAATAATACGGTTTCGTGGAAATCGATACAAATAGATTCATACCGAATCGAGCCGATGAACAATAAAGATTGCGAGCGCGGCTATTGTTTAATAAAACCGCGAACATAAAGCGGTCAGCGGCAGAACAGACAGATCTAGACTCATTAACAACGGTTTAATAAACCCTGTGCACTGTACAGGGTGTAGCAAAACTATCAATTTAGGGTATGTATGAATCCCCTTTAAAATAATAACTACCGGTTTTGGTTACGGTTTCCTCCAGTTATGCAGGAGAAAATGTATGCATCCAAGGTTATGCGCCCTGTCTATTCCTTTAATTTTAGAACCGATAAATAAATCATCGAACACCCCGAGTCAAGATCTACACACAATAGCATTGGACCACGGAGGTGTTCAAGTAGCCTGTAAAATTAGCAGCGCTAAAAGAGAAAACTATTTTAAAAAGTTTGTATGGGGAAATTCATTTAAAAAAAACGTCTTTAGCTCTCGTGCTTTCAAGATGATATCTATATACGACACTAAAGTAACTTTGCTTTTCTTTAACGCCCTATATTCGTATGTACTGTTTCCGGAAATCCTAAATATTTCGTTCAATCAAATACAATGGTGAATTCATTCCCCGTGCAAACCACACGCATTCTCAAAACCGCACTCATTTCACCTGTGTTCAAAGTGTGTCGTAGAAACTCTTACCAGAATGCGCCTTTTTGGTAGCAGAAAATATTTTGAATAGTTTCTAACACATAGGGAGTTTTCAAATCCACGCTTAAACAGCTGAACTGATTTTCCGGAATTTTGACTGAACTCATTTAAAATGATGTAGGTTCACGAACCACCAATACTCGATGTCAGGGTGCGACAGAGTTTGGGCAGTCCAAAAATCCTCATGCCTATCCACATTTTCTTAATTACTTGCATCATGGACAAACAACGAGATCGTATAATAAATCAGTGGGTCTCGTGAGATCAGCAAGAACATCACTAAATCACTTGTTGATAAATCCATGCCAATTGATCACAGTTCACAATGATAATAATAATTTTATGGTGATAATGAGGAGTTAACGATATGTGAGATACGAGTTTATATTCATCAAAGTCAATAAGATAACTGATCGATGGGAAATATCGAGACGTTTCCGGGGGAGTACAATAGTGAGGTCCCACTCGGTATCGATTTGCCATTTAAATGTTATCGTCGTTCGATTAACTCTATCCGCGCAGCGTGAGGTCGGAAATTAACAGGAAAATGCGACATGTACTTATTGTTGTTTGTAGACATTATGATTAATAACAAGCAAAACACATCGACGGCTCACATTGACGTTTCTAAATGGCTCCTCGTGAATATTACTTAACATAAATTCCTTAGCGATTTTCGATAGAGATATTGTTTTGATAAACATGACATAATATGAGATAATGTATGCGTTATGCCTAGCGGTAACTACTGTGATAAATTATTTTGATTTAAATGATATAATTAGTAGTCTTCTTATATCAGATTTAATATTAGTTGATAGTAAATATTTGACATCAAATCCTTTTGTCACTAAAAATCCTTTACAAATTTTCATAGTATTAACTTATCCTAAAATGAAAAAAAATATATCATAGCGTATTCTAAAATGTTTACTGTAGAGATTTCTTCCACCAAAAATATTTTATAAAAAAACAGGCCAAGTCTCGATTAAAGCTGCTTGTTTAGGTAGAAAAAGTAATGAAATCTAAATCAGGGTGTGCCAAGTCAAAGGTTACTGCGATTTGTTTATTATTATAGTTAATGTTAAATGTCTGGCTCGACTTATGGTGAAGACACGAGCATCTTGGCGATCGTTATATTGCCCGACTAGATGTCAGTGATCGAGGCGTTATGCCTTCTCTTGTCGCCGCCTCGATGACATCAAAAACGAGTAAGTAGTTCAGCTCTTTTCATTTTACGCCCATGTCGAGGATATCTCGCATTCGGGTAGCAAAGACGGCCACCTTCTCATGGGCGTTGTCTCCGGACACTTCTAGTATCCCGTCTTTGCCAATCACAATTGGGAACACCGTGTGAAGTTGGCTTTTATGTCTCTCTTAGGGTTCAGTACCCAAAAGGTAATTACGAGACTTACTAAGACTTCGAGCTCCGTCTTAGACCGTATCTCAAGAAGGAAAATAGCAAGAGAGTTGCAATTTTCACAGATATTATATTTCTGTTGCGACTATAAGAAATAAAATAAAGTTATTTAAATATTTAAGGAGGCATAGGCTCATACAAAAATTTCATTTCATGCCAATTTTTAATTCGAAAAAAAAAAACGATTATCCTAGTGAAGTTTTCCTATTATGTGACCATTAAACCTCTATACCAAATTTAAGTCTAAGTTTATGAGAAATAGTAGTTATATTTTGATAACCAACGAAAATTTTATATTTAAGTACATGATTATAGCTTACTGGATGGCGAAAATATCAGCCTTTTGGTATTAACAGAAGAAGAAATGCGGCGAAATGGTTCCTGTAAGGGTACGGCAGTGTTTGCTTCGCGCTCAACTTGGCGGCGTTACTGTCGTGCCACCACTGACGTATTTCAAGTTACTAATTATTAAAGTACGTAGATATGTACGAATAATCGATATTAAAATATATATTATCGTTCCAACACTAGTCACTTCATTAGTCAGTCTTCGTTATATTCTTTTCCTATGTACACATGGCTAACTACGATCTCGCGTGTTTGTTTAATAATTGTATTTCCTCTGTAACTTGATTCCCTGCGATTGCGTATTTATGTGGAGGAAATTTTACTATGTTCATCTACTACAGGTATTTTAAATACAGTCAGTGAGTCAGTTTTACTGTTTTATTATACTTATGTATAATAAAACAGTAAAACTGGCGTGTCTGCACAATTCATATTTTTACAAACTAATTAATGTGGGGGGGGCTTAGGAACAGCAATAGAATTGTCTGTTATAATTTATTTCTCATTGTTTAGTTAAAGGAAATAGCAATTATACGATTAAATTGTATATTTAAGTATAATAATGTACATATATTAATGCTGTGCGTCGTATCATTATAGCTAAGATGATGGTGATTGATGAATTTGTTGAAGTGTGATTTGCTTTGAGTTGTCTAGAAGTTCTGTACAGCTTCTTCGGAACCAGGTTTCATATCTGTCCAAAATCTTAGTTTTTGATAGCTTATTGGTAAAATCCTTTAGGAAAGTGGAAATCACTATATGTGTCCATATAAATTTCAAGAAGTCCCCTCGATTGAAGAAATCCTATATAGATCGCAAAATCAGATCACGACTTTTGTGAAAATGGAACCACCCTGAAACTATACAAAACCACAAGAATAAAAAAATTAGTCCACAAACGGCAGAATAATCGGCGAACAGACATAAAAAAAACATATATACAGTCGAATTGAGAAACCTCCTCCTTTTCGAGAGTCGATTAAAAATAGTTACTAACTCCCCATTATTCCTCAAATCGGCTTTGATGAGACATAGTTTACCTTTACGACATACGCCAATAACCTAATGGTATGAAATTAAAATGAAGCGCCGACTTATCGGTTGTCGCGTGATCAAAATTTTATTGAAATTTCGTTGTAACGAGCGGCGCAGTTAGTGCGGACTGTGGATATTGTTGGTGTCCCGTTTGTATTTCAACAATCGCGTCGCTTCCTCCTCCCATATTGGATATTCCCGCTCGTTAGGGAGCGGTATGTGTAAACGAGCCGACCTCTAATTCTTGTTTATGATTTCTAAAGCATAATGCTGCATAAAACCTTATAGCGACGGTAAAATCAGATCGACGTCGTCCGTATCAATTACAACGATCGCGATGACTGATACGAAATGCAAACTTCTGTTTTGTTTTGTCTACTTTGTCTAGTGATCTAAAAGGTTTAACTGGGATCGAGAGCTCGAGCCACGTATGTTTTATTACGACCGCTACCAGAGCGTATAGAGCCGAGTATGTCAACTTTATAGGAACGATCCGCGCGCGATTTCCATGTGTGCGCCCTAATGTTATTGCGCCACCGCATGCGCATAAAGAAATCTTCCAAGGATGCCAACGTACGGCGGCGCAGAGATACAGCGCAAACATACAAGCCGCGCGCAGTCAGTTTCCATGAAGATGAACTACCTGTTCTATACATACTCTGACGCTGCTCGCCTGCGTGGAAATATTTCACTGTTTCGTGGTCGTCCCAGTGACCCGGTTCGGGCGCCAGCGTAATTTTTGTAACGCGCTTACCGTTCCAGCCTCCCCCTGCCTTCTCGGAACCGTAACGGTCCACACGCGTTTAATGCACCAGTTTTGTGATAAACTATGCAGGCTCTGTCGTAACGTGATCCCGTGAACTTAGATTTTGTCGAAATGGCAGCCCGTTTCGTCGCATCTGATATGAAAAAATGTCTCGAATCGCGTGTCGCATCTGACCAGCTGTCGCATTTGGACATCGATCACACACTCGGCACGTCAAAGGAGCATACCGTTTTTATTCGTAATTACTTATTCTTATAATATTTTTTAAAATTTAATCTTTTGAGCTTTGAACAACAGCATTTATCGTCTGCTTTGCTTGATACCTTTTTATATGGCCTGCTAGAGTTGATTTTACTTTGGCAAACACTAATGCAGTCCCTAGAATAGATATCGTCAGAGTGTATAATTTCAAAGATACTTCTTTTTATTCCCTTGATTTAATTACTACATAATGTCTAGGCTGTTACTGTTATTTCGAAAGGGTCGGTAATACAACTACAACAACTATTTAGTTTAGATTATTCCTTATTAAGATTTATGATAAGCTAACTCTCATTGTTATTTTTAGTTTTATTCTAGCTTAAGTTGCATATAATAGTTATACTTCTCCATACGCCAAAGGTTGCTTGGAAGAAATCGCTTCATAGCGATAAAGCCGCCTTTGCGCTCGTCATTCATGTTTCCTGTGATTTGTAAATGTTTGTTTTTTTTTCTCTGTGCGCAATAAAGCATATTAAATAAATAAATAAAAATAAACTATAAGACAGTAGTTAATTAAATCGCGCATTGGGTCGGAGATAGCCTACTTCTTCCATGTATACTCTGACGTAATGCATGTCATGCTGCATGATCGTCTAGGGAGCCATTAACGTCTAGTAGATCTATCCAGCGTGATTGCCTCTAACACCCTCAGGTATTTACAATCGTACGAGTTATGAGGACGTGACGAAAGCCATTTATCCTGGTCGTGCGCTTACCAGATACCATTTGGTTCACTTCAACCATTAGTTTGTGCTAAATCGACGCTGGTGTCAAAGCTTATATATTTAATGCTAGCTATAGGATTTATCGTTTCTTGCAAATGTTGTATCCTTTATTTCAAATTTAGAAACATGCCGTGGGAGAGCCACTTCGCAGTGAATGGGCTCGACCGGAGAGATACCACGGCCTCACAGAAAAGTGGTGTGAAACAGTGCTGTGCTGTGTTTTGTCCAGGGAGTGATTTTACATGAGACCTAACTCCCTATACATTCCCTATTCCTATTTCCGTTGCCCTAATACCGGCCAGCAACGTACTTGCAACTTGTAATATTGCAGGTGTTCATGAGCGACAGCGGTTGCTTTTCATCAGTTAACTTGTCTGCTCGTTTGCCCCCTAATTTTGTAAAAAAAGCAACAGCTAGCACTTTTGTATTGTTACCAATATAGGTAAATAAATAGACAAGTGTATAAATTCAGAAGCTGAGTGAAAAAAATTAGATAAACCATTTTTAGAACCTCCGAAGTAGTTCTTAGTAATTGCACAAAGATGCATTAAGTTATTTAGTCACCATTCTAAGCCAGTGTGGTTTAGATCCATAAAATACAGGTACTGAGCTATAAAAGGTTCTTAAATTGAGTCATAAAGTTATAATATTCGCTGGCAAGTTCAAGGCAACGTTTGCGAAGACCAGTTACAGATAAATTGTTATTTGTATCGTTTGCCGTTTCTTTGCCTCTATTACTTAACCCGCTAACTGATTAAAGATCAGGTTGCAGCACAAACGGTATAGTCTCATGCTTTGTCTTTGTTTGACACGTTTGAAAAGTTTGACAGTTGATATTGTAGAGCATTCTTAATCAGGGAGATAGTTATTATGCACACATCGCCACTTACTCTCAATTTAAAAAATACTCCTCAACAGTCTAAATGTACGGTAGAGTCCTTTTCCTGTCATGTCGATTATGGCCCATGGGTCTGATGGTGAGGTCTGATGATATCAAGCTCCTGGCTGTCACCATGACTGGAAATACATCAATGAAAATATAATAGAATGCGGATAACATTCATACGGTTCAGATCCGCGTGCGGGCAAAAACATGCATGACAGGAAAAGCGTCCATACTTTACGAATTGAAAGCAATAAATTGAAGACATAAGTGGAAGAAGCGGGTAACTAATATTCTTAAAAACTGTCGGAAATGACCACTTCGGGACCGGAAAGATTATTTGAAATTCGTATAATGTAGATTCGATGTAGGGCCAGATAAACAAGCTTGATGATTAAATAGCTAAATTACAAGAATATCAAAATTTTATTTACTCGAAGGTTGTAAAATGTTAGTTGTCCGCTTCTTTCACTTATGTCTTCAATTATGGTGTCATTCTTTCAACGAGTATTTATTCCTTCGCTTTTTTCAAGCAACTAAATTGTCCACCTCTATCAATAAACGTTTCATATGGTGGTGGCCCAAATATTTCACCGAAAACCCGTTCCTTGTTACCGTTTTCACCGAAACTGGATCCCGATAAACAATTGGGACGCGTTACTTGTGTTCAATGTAATCGAAATTTGCGAGTTAAAAATAAACTTTTATGAGTTCGGTAGTCGCTTTTTTAAGATTTTTGGCGGACGACATTGTCATGGATGAGTGTATGAAAGAAGCAACTATCAATAAAGGATACTAGCGATATTTTCATTTGAGCTATACCCAAAGTCATATTTATTAATGACATGATTTCGTGACAAAAAGAAAAAGTTATAAAATTAGTCCAATGTCACTTGCTAGACCATCATCTCGAATTGATAGTGTTAGTTCTACTTTTGGCTATGTGCTAAAAACCAAAGTAATCCGCACTTAGCTTGTTAACAAGAAAATGGCACAATATATGTTCTCGGTTTTGTAAACGATAAATCGGTTCTTTGATTTATTTTGACTTATTCAGAGCAGGTTTTCAATTTAAGCGTGAAGTCAGACAAATTGATTGATTTTTTAAACAAGTTGCATAAAAAAAGTTAAAAAGTGTTAAGGGTAAGTTACGATAGTTTCAGTTACATGATATTGTACGGATTCAGCGTGATTAATTTATTTTTGTGTTACAAAATAGCGAGAGACATCTAGTAATATTTGCCGTGGGAGAGCCATGCTTCGGCATGGGCCCGTTTGACCGCAGTGATACCATGGCCTCACAGAAAATTGACATGAAACGGCGTTGTGCTATGTTTCTTTCGTTCAGTGAGTAAGTTCAACGGTGGCCCAACATCCCTAATCTCCCTATTCCCATTCCCTATCCTTCATAAAGGCCGGCAACGCACTTGGGACTCTTCGGATGTCACGAGTGTCCATGGGTGAAGGCAGTTGCTTTCCATCAAGTAACCCGTCTGCTCGCTTGCTGCCTAAATATCATTTAAAAATGTATATATTACTTAGCACTTTTCAAAAAGGTTTTTCTCATAATACGTATACCAGGTACCTATGTCGGTTTCACAGCTTAATTAATATTCTCTCCTATCATCGTTAGATTGACTGATTGCGCCTGATTATAGTTCTACCGCGTCACAATGACTGCTGGACAGGTGACTCAGTGGGTCAGGTTGACACCACCTGACACTGCCGACGCCTTAGTGTTAATTAATATGCCGTTGTCCAAGCTCGTTTCGAGCGCGTAATATTGGTTGTAACTGAAATCAGATGGCTCGTATATCGTGTAGGGCCTTCGTTGCGCGCGTTGAGCGGGTGTCCGTCGCGGACGGCCGCGCGCCGTACTTGTTGAGTTTCATTGTTCTCTATAAGTATATAAACGGTGCGTTAGGTGGACGAAATGTGCGACGATTAACCCGCCTCATGGCTGATTTTCATTAAGTCAATATGACATATTGTTATTATTTATATATGGTCAGTCGGCTGTCGACTCAGTTCTGACTTGATACTGCTACGGTGTAAATTGATTTCAAGTCTATAGTACTCTTGCCACGAATTCTGACGACGAATAAACGCAGCGTGAAACTTTTTAAAGAAAAATACTGTATCTGTCTTTAATGGTTACCTTACACCGAAATACAAAAGTAATTAAAAAATAAAATTGTAGCATGTTTGTAGTTTGTGTCGCATCACTCATGGTTTCATCTCGCATACATGTGAATTGGCCCTTAGATCCTCGGTTTTATACCCACTTTAAGTTTTAATTATAAATTACGTATTTCTTTTTTCTCAGCCCAGAACTGATTAAATGGTAGCTATTAGCTACAAATAACTACTATCATGATAGATGCTCTATCGGCAACATGCTCTTAGTAAAAATTGATTGCAATTTTTATTATGAATATTCGATTGAGTTTCTGTTAGAGCAATATAAAAATAGGTGGTAACAATCAAGGTTTTTTATGTGATTGCATTAAATTATATTAATCGTTTGCTTGAATTGAATAATTTTAACGCTGCGCCGCCTTGTGTGGTCAACTGTTAGAAATAATTGCGGTCCACGACGCTTAGAGTAATAGATAAAGATAAAACAACTGGTACTGCGCTCTATATGACGTGATTTATCTTTATATATATATTCTTGTGTGCGTGTGTATGTCACTGAACTCCTAAGCGTCTGGACCGATTTGAATTAATCTTTTTGTACCTGTGATTTGTCATCAGACGTAAGAGATTCGCAAACCGACGAAATTTAAAACCATTTACCGGGACCATTTTTTTATTTAATAGTTCTTCAATAATTCTTGTGCGCAGTATCGTTATAAGTTTATTCTGGTTATGTCTGTGATCTAACTCTTTAAATTAAATAAAAATTCAAAATGTCGCAATGGACACTGTCGAAAATAGTAAAGCGTGCTTATGAGTTCTTGATCGTTAATGTTGCAGATCAGCGGTGACGGCGGTGTCGTGGCACCCTCAGTCGGGGCTGCTGGCGTCGGTGGACAGCAAGAAGAAGGCCGTCATCTGGGGTGACTTGTGACACGCGTGGGACAACATACCCCTCCCGCCGGATAAAGAGGTACCGTTTTTTTTTATTACCGAAAACCAAGCTTTTACACTGCACGAGGAATTGCCAATGTCGAATTTTTTTGTGTTATTAATTTTATGAGAGTATTATTCAAATACAATGGCCCTGCAAACTTGACTTGCTTTTACCCGCGACGTCGCTCGGAATTTAAAAATCGCATGAAAATATGAATAATCGTGTAAGCTCTATAGAAACATTATGTGTTTCCAAGACCTTGATGAAAAGTAAAAGTAGCCTATTTATTCTTCATCCTTTTAACAGTCTATGCATTAAAATATTGTTAAATGTTTTTGTCGTTGAGGCCTGAATCTGTGAAATTAGTATTTATTTTTAGCCATATTGTTTCTATATTTTTATTAACTCGCAACTTTTTTCCAATCTACAATGTTCTAACAAAAATAAAAATCCCAAGAAGTTACTTTCATCTACGTCGACGTGTATTAATGAAGCCACTAACAATCGGAAGATCTTGTCATTAAGTAATATTCAATTAACTTGCAAAACATGGAACAAATCTTGATTAGAGGATATTTTTACCTTATCTCGGCACGTCTTTAACTAGAGCTGAGAATTTTAATTAAATTTTAAACATGTTGTTCCCTTGATGCAGTGGACTAATAAATATCGGGGAAGCCTTAAGTACGAACGGCGAAGAGGCGTGTGCGGCGAATTAGGTCCTAACCTCACATTAACCGACAAAATCGAAAGCGGCTAATATTAAGACTGGTTACTGTTTGGATAATATTATGCCGTATTATATTTGTATAGTACAATGTCGTTTGTAGTCATTAAATCCATACTATAATATTACAAAATTTAAAGCGTCCGTGACCTAGTGGGTAAGACCTTTGGTTCGCACTCGACAGGGTGCAGGTTCGAACCCTGGTGGAGGCGTGTACCAATGAGGCATTTTCCGATCTCAAGTACATAATACGAATGCTCATTGCCGTGGGAGAGCCATGCTTCGGCACGAATGGGCCAGCTCGGCCAGAGTGATACAACGGACTTACAGAAAATGGCGTGAAACGACGTTGTGCTGTGTTTCGTTCAGTGAGTGAGTTACCGGTGGCCCAACTTCCCTAATCCTCTATCCCTATTCCCTCATTAAAAAAGGCCAGCAACGCACTTGTGACTCTTCGGATGTCGTGAGTGTCCATGGGCGACGGCAGTTGCGTTCCAACAGGTAACCCGTCTGCTTGCTTGCCCCCTAAATATCATTTTAAAAAATGGGAGGGTGTGTTTATTTGTCCTTCCTTCGTAGCCAAATAAAGCAATAATATATAAGTTAAAAGGATTGAGAGTAACATAAGGGTAGTTCTGGTCTAAGAAAAACTTCATGTTCCCAAAATTTTTATATTTTTACAGGATAGAATTTCACGCGAGCTTTGTTTGCCGCGGGCAATAACACTTGTTTTTATACTCTATATCTACTCACAAATCTAGTGGTTTGTGAGTTAAATTTTAACAAAAGACACAGACATATGATGAGTGAGGACTGAAAATTCTTTAATTTAAATATGCGTAAATAGCTATTCAATAATATTTAAAATCGATAACCTCATTACCTTTAAATATCAAATCATAATTTTCTCTGAGCATAATGATTCATCGTAGAAAATGATGGTGAGCTTTAATTGACGCGCGCTTCAAACTTCGCACAAAGAGATGCAAACTCACTCACTCCGCTCCAAAAAACAGAGAACAAACATAACGCGTAATTGCCTTTTGATTAGTTCCTTTGTAACGGAACTGTTATTAATTACATATGAGTATTGTAACAGTTACAAATAACACGCTACGACCGGTGACCGGTGACTGACATCCGACAAGTTATATGTTTGTAACTGACTGACCTAATCACCTCGGTGTAATTCGACCATTAGCAATAAATGTTATTGTCGAAAATGAATGTGGAATACCGTCTATAATACAATAGCGTCCACAAGTGAAAGCGTGACTTTCGACTTTCATTGAGTTTTTGTGTAAGTTTGTGTATGGTTCGCTCCGGCCGGACCATATTGTCTCGCGACACGAATTTCCGAGCCGACAGCCACAAAGGAACCTGCACGCTCACGCCACATATCATACGTGACTGTTTGTCTTCTAATTGGATCACTTTCGATTGCAGCGTGAAGCGTTTTGTCATTTGACAGTACTTTTGTAGTGTACAATATGATACATCAAGGCTGAGATAGCATTGAAATATCTGAGAGCTGATAGGAATCAGTGAAAGCATTTCGCGTGAATGTATTGCTAATTTGCTCATGAATCTGTTAAACACTTTGCCTGAGGTCGATTCCTTTAAATAATCTCACAATGAAACAGGTGCGATGCGATTTTGCGGATGTCTCAAAATGTAAAAAAATCACTATTAACATGAAACGTTTCAAACGCGTTCCTAAGGATTATCAAAAACTCTTAGAAAGCGAGCGCATTCCCTCATAAAGGACGGCAGCGCACCTGCTACTTTTCTGATAAATGATGGCGGCGGTAGTTGCTTTCCACCAGGTAACCCGTTTGCCCTTTTATTTTATATAAGAGGGCAAACGGGTTACCTGTTTTAATATATATTGTATTGTATAAAAAAGAATATACGACAGCAGAGGTTTAAGATAACTGGACATTAAATAAATGTAATTGAATTAATAATCGGCTTGTTAAACCCACAGCAACAGTCTTGCGGAATGTTGACAGTTGCATGGTTGAATACATCACAACGACTGTTATTCGCAAATCGCACGTCAACGCCTAACTTAGTGTTAAGTGTTGAATAACACGAACTGGACACGATACTAAATCGACTTCAAATTTCAACGCTGGAAAGCAAATAAATCTGTCAGAAAGTTGATAGAATCAAGGCTAACTGAAATGTTACCTTTCCGCTTAAATTTTACCAACAGAAAATTAATCATGAGTCGGTAGACCAGTTAAGACAATGTAAGCTGTGCTTTAGGAGAATACATGCGCCAACACCCTTGAGCATAATATATTCAGAGTTTCAAAAATCTCCCCCCGCTCCTTAGAGATTATAGTGCTACTTATATTGTATTGTATAAAAAAATCGTTCATCTTAACCGGTTAGTTTCGTAGTTATCCCAGTTTTTTTCAAAATCAATATCCACGTTCCTTTTTTTTTGGATTAACTATAATCTTAGCGTAAATGTCCTTGCTTGTAATGGAAGAAAAAGAATGAAGATCATTCTATAACATATATCTTTTTGGCTACATTTTAACATACTTAAAAGAGGTTTAACTTACCTCGCTGGCCCACGTATAAACCTTAACATAACCCGATGAAATAAAGTATATCCGCTCTGCTTGTTTTTCTGGTGATGGATATAATAACAGCATTTATGTTAAAACACTTGTCTCTCACGGTTCACTTCATTCTCTATATTACGAGAGGTTAGTATTTAATAGTTTTTGTTATATCATGTGAAGTTTAAACAATAGTAATGCCGGAAGTGTATTGTGGCTTACGATATCTTTTGACATCGGGACAGAATCGGATACTCTCGATGACATACAAGATACTAGGCACGCCAACGAAAACTACCTACCTGAACCCCGATTCTGCTTATTTAATTCGTCATCAATACATCTAAGTTCTAGATTTTGTCAAACAGTAATCAACAGGTCGAAAAAGGATCATTTTGAAATTTCAAGACTAGACGAAATAAGTAGGTAAGCTAGCTATATTTTTTTGTGTAAATCGAGACTTTAGGAAGTGAAAAATGATCTTACGACTTTATTTATGATAGGTCAGCCTCTCTACGTTGGTCCTTAAATACAAACGTTTACAAGTGTAGTACCCGTTTATTATCATCACATTTAAAATCGAATCATGTACCTATATCAAGAATGTAACTTTTTTATAATATTTAGGGGGTAAGCAAGCAGACGGGTTACCTGATGGAAAGCACCTGCCGTCGCCCATGGACACTCGTGACATCCGAAGAGTCACAAGTGCGTTGCCGGCCTTTAGGAGGAAATAGGGATAGGGGAAGTAAACGAAACACAACACAACGACGTTTCACGACAGTTTTCTGTGAGGCCGTGGTATCACTTCGGTCGAGCCGGCCCAATTCGAAGTGTGGCTCTCCTACGGCTATAAATTAACCTAATCTAAAGAGGGGCTAATAACTTAACAATATCAAAGCTATATTAATGTTGGTTTATAATAGCAAAATCAGGGTACTGGTCCCAAGCACGCAAGCAAGCGGAACACGGCGACACACGGCGAGATGGTAGTTAACATTACAATACAAAGCCTTACCCTGACTGATATCAAGTGTCAAAGGGGGCACTGATAACGTTTGTTACTTTAATTGAAACAAGAATATTTTAGTTTCGACTGGTTTTTTAATACGATACATGGCTATTACCTCTTTGAATTTGCCTTTCTAAATGCTTCCAAAAACTCTAGAATTAGTGGTAGGTTCAAAATTTAAAAAAAAAACTAAAATTTTAATAACATTTAATCTATATGAAGCTAAACTGAGTGCGAATTGGATTCGCGCACGAAAGTCCAGTAGAGAGTAAAAAATTAAACAGAACATGTCGTGTAAATTACCAGTAGCGCCATCTATTAGCAAGGGATAAAAATTAGCAAAAAACACGTTTGTTATGTGAGTGATCTTGTATCTGTTGTAAAGCTAAGCGAGAATATAAATAATTCGAGAATACCAATTTCCAAATGCAATGCTATAAGCAAGAGAAAACCTAGAAAGAGAACAGTTGGGAATGCCAAGAAGACTCTTTTTCATTCCTCACATTCCAACAGCTCCCGGGTGCCATTTCAATCAAATCTGTTACAACATTACCGTCTATTGCACTTCGCGGGATGTTTGAAGTGGACGTGAAAAAAATACGATAATTTAATAGACCATTTTTCGGTAGATACGTGATCAATATCATACTTTTATTAGTATCGTAATGACAGCACACTTTCCGTCCGCGACGAATGCGCCGCGTTTATTGGTGCCATTCAAACCTTATTTCTATCAAATTAACTTTCTGTGTCGAATTGTATTTCTTTAATTTTTATTATCAATTCTTTGATTGAATTATTCCTTTAGCTTTTAATTGTATACGAATCCTCTGTAGTTTGTGTGGTCAATCCCACAAAGGATTCGTATACAATTAGTTTTAATTAACTTCTACTTTTAAAGAAACTTTATAAAAACCATGTGAATATATTCCGATATTTAACAGCTTGGCAATTTACAAAAGCTGGAAGATGCGAGGCGAGGATCTATATAATAGGTAACCTAAACACCTTTCCGCCAAAATGTATATTATTTACGTTATCGCGATAAAACCCCGCGCTGTGGTCGCATCCTAACACCAGCAATGTCACCTAAATACACAAAACACATTTCTTTCATTTACCTGCATTGACATTTGTATTTGAAGAAAGATACGTCTCATCTGTCCATGACATAATTCGTTTGTTCCTCAAGTAATTGTCATATAACGAACCATTAGTTAAACCTGATCAAGGGTCTAATGAACCCAATGAATCGTGCCTAATGAAATTGTTATGGGATGAGCAATGACCGAGTAATGTAATAACTTGATGGGAGCTTCAGGAGATCCATCATTATCTATTCAGAGGAGATATCAATCAGATGCTGATGATAAATGTTTAAAAGAACAATCGACGAATTTTAGCATCTATGCGAATATTTTACAGCTTTGCATCATGACGTAGGTTTTTTTCTGACAGATATGAGGAATGCTTTGGGACATTAGTCGAGCTGGTGTGAGACTCCCTTGTTGTAGGGTCCATCCCCTACAATCCTTAGAGCACCAATTCCCTGTATAAGATGATGGTGAATCAATAGATCACAACAAATACGAAGGCCCACAGCAAACAAAAGCAAGTAAAAAAGGCATTATTATCTTAACGTTATTGCAAATTATTATAATATATTGCAAATCAAACTTCTACTGCTGTAACTTAAACTCTTATTCGTTCTTAATACATAGTCAATATTTACTTTATTGCTGATTTTATGTAAGTCGGTATTAATAAATTAATTATTCACGATATTACCACAATTCGTCAGAGTTATTCAGTAATTTTATTGCTTCAACGCTTAAAATCATGAGCTTTTTGTGTCGTTTAATTAAATTATCTCTCAGTCTAATGAGACTCATTTAACATTATCTCAATCCGTTGAAACTTTACCGTTTTAAAAAATTCTATTTCGTCATATTAAAATGTAAACTCTGGTAGAGTTGGATTAATCTAGACAAAAAAATAAAAAACAGAGACTTTTAAAGTCTGTTTTTAGATTAGATGTAGATTAGATTACCTGCATCAACTTATCAATTTATTAATTTTAGTCGATGTTTATGGCTGCCTAGAAGCATTAATGATAGTTCATTTAATTTCTTCATTCAATAGTTCATTTCTTTTCTATTTTATGTCGTACTCACTACGATTTACGATTAAGATTTTTTTATACAAAACCGTATTACGGGAATAGTGTGATCGATAGCGGTCTTGTAGTGCTTGTAATAACAATAAAAAGGATTTAAAAGTGTTACCAGCTACAATGTTGCCCGCGTGGGAAAGTCTTCATTCACGATTTATTTATGGCGAATTCCCGTCGAATCGCGTTTGTGCCGGACGAGATCATGATACTGGTCCGATGACGCCTCGTCCGCTAATTACAATTACTTACGCTGTTTGTTATCGCCCCTCGAGCTGGTAGGAGACGACCTGACATCTGATATGACGCTAATACAACCGCAAACCGACCTCGGAACACCGGGTTAATTAAGCGTTACCGTTTCGTAATTATATTTTTTGTGGTGGCTAACCGATTTGAAGTGATGTGCTTTGTTGAAGTCGTCTTGATCCTTTAGTTCGACAAGGTCTTTATTATCGCGACTGTGTTAGGCTAATTAGCGCCACAATCGGTATAACAGCTGAAATCTTACGTAGAGCTCCTCGTTGTTTCCCGCTCAAAGCTAAACGTGGGCTTTGTGAGATGTTCGGGATTGTAGCGAAGTGTTGACATAGACGGCTTTTCGGCATAACTACACTACTAACATACTGCTTTGTCGGCCAGAAAGTCCTCATTTAGGACTTACCTCATACAAAGGCCTTTATTGTATTTTATCACTGTATTCTTTTGAATTATCATTACTTCCGTTTCTTTGTCGTGCAATTGTTGGTACAGCTATAAATTTCCTAATATAATGCCTTCTCATTTCAAATCCCGGTTGTAATCAAATGTGGGCCACATTTTCCGCTAGACTAAAAGCTAAAATCTAGATTACACGCTGGACCATCATTTTATCATTTGCGAGAACAAAGATTATACACATTACCATCATTAGACACAATTTGCAGCTCTCGAAACTTAGTCATGTATGTTTTTCGGAGGTCAGATGACCTGAGAACCGAAAAATAACGGTGACGACACGACATTTCATGTCAGTGTATCATTCTTTATAATTCCACGGGATAAGGTTTCACTAAGATTTATAGACATGAAGCATACTAGTATGACTCATTGCGTAAACTGTGAAGACAGCGTTATTTAAGTAGCTAGAAAATATATACAGTAGAAATTAAAAGTAACATTTTGGAATGTTTTGTCAAAAAAAATTTGGACTCAGACCGCCGGACTCAGACATATTTATGATGAGCACACATCTATCAGAGCCTAATGAATCGAAAACATTTCCTCTTTGAATTTGACAGCGAACGATTCGGACCAGTCGGACGATTTGGGGCGGGCGAAGTTCCATAACATTTCATATATCAAATTCTAAAATTCATTTCCTTCGCCGCGTTCGTTTCTTAAAGATGTGCGATCACTATTATTATGACAAGTTCAATTTTTCAAGTTTGATATCGTACGGAGTTTATGTCAAAATCTTTATTTAATTACAGTTTTAAGTAATTAAAGCTTGTCTCCGAGGGCGACAGTAAGTGTGCAAAATCGATTAAAATTCATTTCGACCTCGAAAATGCTCACTTCTACGAAGTATCACACCACGACAAGTTTTAATTACTTCTTGAAAAGAATTTGGTTATTGGAGAGTTAATAACTAATTAACGAAAAATTGGTGCTACTGTCACACCGATTTTATAAATTAAACCAAGCATACCTGGTGCGATTAACGTTTTCTGTTTAATACAAAATATACATAAATAACTTGAATACTTAGCATGGATGGGGCCAGACTGACGTGGTGTGAAGTGCCATAGATATTATATTATATCATAAAATTTTATTTCTTTGGATCCATTATTGTTTGCAATGGTTGCCGATATTAAAACTTCTAATATGGAAGTAATAACACTTTGTGTCCGTGGACTCGATGCAGTATTTCTTCAACGTGTGCGAGCCGAGATCGAGACGTTCGGTAAAACATTTTGACGTTCCGTGTCGTTATTTTATACTGTTAATCTAAATTTAATGGAAACAATTAAGACCGTAGATTGGATACGTGTGTTTTAATTATTACTAACGATTTCCGTACATTGATATCTCAGCCAGTGGCCGGCAAACGTTTGCACTAACGAACGATATAAATCCAGTGGCTTCACCATGAGTTTGAAGCAATAGAACTTGTCGATACTCGATAGCGGCTACGTAATATATTTTTTTTTTTTCAAAAGAAAAAAAATAAGAAAAAAAATTTTACAGCGCCTCTAGCGCTAAATTGCGGAACTAAAATTGTTTTACTAAAAAAAAAATTACATAGCCGCTATCGAGTATCGATAAATACTATCGCTTCAAACTCATCGTAGGGCTACAGAAGTCAGATTCGGTTCGATTTGGCGGCAATATCGTACGATAAAATTATTAGATACCCGTGTGCAGAACATTTTATGTTATTGCGATACTCTGATTAAACTTTAATTTTCTCTACGTCTATTATATCTGCTCTACGGCTTGAAGCAGTTTTTATCTGGCAGTAACTCTTATCGTGTAAACGCTTTAGAGCTTATCGAAGGTCCGAGGGCTATTTACACCACTTACAGGCTAAGATATCGTAATTAATTTATAATTAGCTTTACCATACAAGTTTTTCGTAATAAGAATAGTGCGTCACGAGTCGTTTTCTTTTTTTTTATGGCCTGGTAACGTAGTCGTTTCCATCGTTGGTTGTTGTTATTGATTTTAGTTAAAAGTTTCTTTGAAAGAAAATGACAACTTTTAATTTTAACAAAAAACTTTTGGCGGCTTTTCCCACACGGACTTAATGTACCCTACGGAAGACTTTGATTATAAATTTTAAAAAGTTATTAAGCATTCTCGGACAATGACAATGACAATTTTTGAAATCGTTTCGGTAACTTCGGATATTACCCGCATCAACCATACATATACACAAACGCTTTCCTCTTTACAATATTAATGTAGATAAAAGAAGCTCTGTAATGTCTAGTCCTGAGATAATAGAGACTTCTACTAGGCAATCGTAAAAGCTTTAAAAAATATTTCCTTTTGTATCAAATAAATGTTTACAGACCACAGTCTGAATAAGTCAAAACCAAACTAAGAATTTGGCTTATAATTTTAAGATTGATTTCTACTATTCTTGTCACGCGTTTTTAATAGATGTTTATTGTTACAGACACCCCCACCGTCCACGGACCTACCTGACAACGAGGGCCCTGAAGTGTTTGACTTCTTCAAAGGTTTCACTACGGACATTCTGCACAAGTTTTCTTAGTGAACTGATCAGTGCGATCGAGTCATTGACATTGAAATATGACTCTTCACGCCAAATGCGTTGTTGCTGATTTTGAGATTCACAATATTCCGGTGATGCGTTGATTTTTCGTATGTGACTCGAGTAATAGTGAGTACATTAAATTTTTAAATTTTATACTATACCTTTACTTTTCAGTTAATTTATTTTTGATACGTACTAGCTATGTTAAGAAAATGTTTCTTATTCAATACTGAAATCGGAGTAATGAAGTTATGACATTCTCCTAAACTCATTAACACAAATATTTATTTTCTTACTCTAACTTTTTCCTTAACGGTTATAGTACATAACTAGCTTATAATGAAAACCTCGTAATAGTGATGTGTCTCGAAAAACGCTAGTCGCAGCGAGTATGAACGTTCTTAACATTCGCAATAAAGCAAACTATATTGTGATGGATTAAAAACTCGTTTTATCCAGGTGATACAAATCAAAATCGAAATTTTATAATACCATGTTGTTAATATTAATTGGCATACAAAAATGGTGCTATGTTTAGATATATTCGTTGATGTAATTATTGTGCTTCGGCTAAAACCGCCTGAACATAATAAATTAGATATAAATAAAAATTTTATCACATTAATGTGTAAACTGATGTGAAATTTTATCTATGAATTTTATACTGCGCAGACCATAGAGTAAAAGTCTGCGCAGTACAAAATTCATAGATAAAATTTCACAGCGCATGCGTCGAAAAACGCTACCGAACATGGCTATAGTCAAGATGAGCTGTTCAAGGGAAACGTAATGTTAAGAATGAGTAAGTGATGTAGTCTCGAAAAATTTTTGTAATTTTCAACATGTTCTAGATTTATAATGTTATTTCGGCCAAAGTAAAGTCAGTAAAATAGCAAGGTCTTAAATATTAAGTGGAAAGATGTAAGCGCATTAGATATTTAACAATAAAAACTTCAGATCAGTCTCCATGCGCCATTGAGTTGTTTATAATAATCAACATTTATGTTTCGAATTATAAAGAATAAGTTAATATGATATTTTACGATTAGCCTAAACCGTATACCAAATAGGCTTCAGTAATTTAAAAAGAGAGAAGAAAATGTTACTTAAAATTATTAAGAATTCGCATATGTTGTGATAATTTCCAGGTTTTTCTAAGTATATTTTGCACATGGTGAAGTTTTCACGGTTGTGCTGGATTTTATATGAGTGTTTGTATGTTTTGATGTATAGAATTATCTTATTTAAATAATGTTCCATTCCGAACGCATAAATATAATTAGGTTTTTATTTTGTTTTCATCTGTAGGTAGGTTTTTGAATTTTGCTATTGTTTGTATACTGAAGTTGTTGTAATAAATGTTGTAGGTACACAAACTTTTTATATTGCTTTTAAAGTTAAATCGGATTAGGTACGGAAGTTGCTTCGATAAAAGTATTGTACTATAATATGTACTAGTATAGAAATTTGTAAGAAAGCTTAGGCTTACGTGTGGGTTGTTAAGCCACTGCTGAAAAAAAAATGCAAACTTTAATTGCCAAAAAAAAGGTTCCAATTTCATTGCACAAAAAATATTTCGACTACAATTGATGTTCTACGTTATTGGCAGTAATATTAGTCAAGCAAGCTATATTGCGAAGTTCACATTCAAAAATGTTAGTGTCATGTACTGCAGTTTCTTTACTAAAATAGGCTAAAGGTTTCGACTTGGGTCTCTTGCATTATTCATTCTTCATACTTATCTAGTCCATTACTGAAATAACTTCACATCAGAAGTTGATCATTTTCACGTGTATTGTGTCTCCTCCCTCCCAATATTGCAGACCTAGACCGCGCCCAACTCCTCGTCCTGGCTGTCAGCGCGCTGAAATAGAATTTCTTAGTCGGTATGATCCTCGCGACGCACAATGTGTAATAAATTAATGTCATCTATTACCGTGACGCGATGTTTGTTTGAGCTGGGGCCACCTGCGGTTCATTACCACACAATGCGGCACTTGCCTTCCGAACCGACACTCTCCCGATCAATAAACCGTCTGCCCGATAAGCAGGGCTGTCACCTCCGATTTATTTATGCATATAAGATGTTATTTGTGATTTTTCTTGTAGTATCTTGACAGTTGACTTTTCATTTGTATGCCGATTGTGTCCTGAGTCATTTGGCTGACTTGGATTTAAATATTTTGTCTGTTGTGTTTACTTTATTCCTTCATGGTGGGGAAAGATATGGACTGTGAATAATTCACGTTATATGTTAATTGTTTCAGTTTTTTTTATTTATAGCGTCAACATCGTCCATATATAACTTTTTTCGTGTCCACTTTGTCATTGCTCGTTCCTGTATTAATAGGAACATGCTGAATCGTCGCCTTTAATTTTTCAGTGCCGTATTAATTAAATCGTTTTCATTTGGTTTTATTTAGATAATTTTACTTTTTTTTCTAAACGTGGCTGTAAGCTTTTGCCTTTTGAAAGTGTCAGAATCAGGGTATCGTCAGCCCTGTGTGTGCAAGCCGCAGGCGACACATCTACAGTCTACACCCGTGACGCGTGGTTCTGTTTTGACAGCGAGTTGAACCAGTTTTTGTCAAAGTTCTTGCTATAAATTAACTGGCGTACAACGACCTTATACGGTTCAAAACAGCTTTCTTCTCTTGTGTAGTCTTAATTACTTTAACATCGACACTCGGAGGTAAAATTGCTGTTCAAAGATTCTCTCTATTTCTGAACGATTCTTGCCAATTGCCGTATTTTTTTTTTTATATTGTTTTGTGAGCCATTTGTCTAGTCATTGATTTGAAATCGTAAAGCCGTCATCGTTTTTGCTATTCGTAAAGTCGACCAAAATGTCTCACACTGCCAATGATAAACTTTAGTCGAATACAAATTATTTAAAATTCTAAATAATAGCTTTTCTATATTTTTATTAATGCTAAGCGCTAAAAAAATTAACTTGTATAAATAGAGGTTATGAAACTTACTATAAAGCTGTTAATGCCCACCTGTGTCCTAAGTAAAAATGAAACATAAAAATTTCATTTTAGAATTTATTTAATATTTTTATTTCCAAATCATCACAATTAGATAAACGTTTTCTTTTTGTTCCGAAGCGTTATTTTTACTTTATAGTCACAGTTTTGAAACTAAGAGAAGAACAATTTCATCGAACAACCGTCAAAATGTGCGTTTTTTATTTTTGTATACGTGAAAGAGACTTACAATTTTAATGTTTATAGTAAATTCATCATTTTTATCATCTTCCATTAAGCAAAATATAGTTTCTAATACTCATTGGTAATAATAGTAAGAAAAAATGTACCGAAATTCGGATTGACAAATGTTAACAAGAATCTTTAAAGGCCACAAAGATTTTCGCAATTTTCCAACGCACTGATTATATTTTTACTTAAGAACTAAGCTTTGCTGTACATAAAATTAATACTGTATATAGTTGAATTGACAATGTTACGAACTGTACCTACACCGTTGTATAAAGAATGAAATATACTCGTTTTATACTAGAAAGTTGTATTTGTATTTATCCCCTATTGTTTTACAGCGATTACCGATTCATTGATGAATGCGTGCGCGCATAACATCAAGAAAGGTAATGGGCGTTTCAAATTGTTTATCTATACTCATTTACCCATTGACATACAAGTCAAGTCGCTCACTTGATGTCGGGATTCGGGACGTGCTTACTATTAATATTTGTTGAATGCACGATATAAAGCTAAACGGAGAATCAAGTTACAAATTATTAAAAATTGATTTTGCTCAGTCTCATTATTTGTATGTATTATATTGAATAACCTACGTAACTAATTTTGTGTAAATGTAACCAGAAAGAAGATGTAACTCTCTTCCTACGTCTTTCAGCCGTTTTACATTTGGATGCCTGCAAATAATTTTAAAAACGTGTAGGATAGTGTTGGAAAGTGGTGAAATCCCTTATTCTCACATCATTTCCCTCATTTTTTTATTATAATATCTTAAAATATTGATCAAATGTTGAGAAACATACAACAAAATGATGTCATTAAGGCACAAGTACAAAACGAGTAAGATGTTACGGTATTTCGTGTGGAAGGGCCATTATCGATTTTTCGGAGGAAATTCGATCGGCCAGCCCATACGCATGCAAACATGCATACAGCGTGTAATTTTAGACAATTCTAAAACCGAAATACTTTATAAGGGTCAGAGTATTGAGAGCCGTTTAGCAATAAATCTTCCTATTAGCCGGAGGAAAGTTCGAAATTTGATAGCTTTGGGCTATGATTGAGTGGTGAGTGATTGCATTTGGTAATGTGGATGGCCTTGTTTTACCGTAACGAATTGCTGTCTAATGCTCGCTGCAGGCTTACATTTCTTACAGCCTTTGATGAGAAAATTAAATTTGGACAGGCGCGTGTTTCCGGTAATTTAAATGCCGTTTAAATTAAAAGATATTTTCTTTTGTGTCATTAAATACTTAAATACATCATTATTAGATAAAGCTGGAGAATTGGCGCTTTTGGTGATTTGATTAATCAAAGATATATCAAAGATAGTTAATAGAATAGAATAGCAAATTAGAAAAACAAAAAATTAAAAGTTTAATTTTATTAGAGCAATAATAATGACATAATGTAGAAAAATCTTCACCCGCTTCTCTAAATTACATTTTTATTTGTCAATGAAATTGTGGTCGCTCACGGCTTTATGATCACTCAGCAAATTTAAGGCGGGGTCAATCGTCTTGTGTTTAAAAATCACTAGGTAATAAAATTCATTTATAGCGCTCACTACAATTTTCAGTCTCACAAAGAGAACTAATTTAAAAGCGGTACGCAATCTACACGTATATATTACGCTAGTTTAATAATGCCTCGTTTCAGGGTTTTGACTACGATCTGCATGGTAACAACTAACAAGATCGTTTGCGATCTCATCGTTATCACAGGCGCCATGAAAACTGTTGTTTTATTTTGATTCTCAGAATCACCATTAAAATGACGCGTTTAACGCGTGTCTGTTTCGTAATACGCTTTTTATAACTTCATAACATAAAACCTGAAATTGATCTAAACGTGAAATCTGCGTGTTTAATATTTTTCCCTTACAAGTTCAAAAGAAAGATTCGAAATGAAAATCATTATTTATTTGCAGGAAAAATAATTAACAATAGTAATAATTCTATGTCTATATAAACGTATGTATCCCAAAGGGATTTAAAAGCCCGCGGGCAAGGATTGCGTTACACAAACGTCATAATAATAATGATGATTATAATCATCATTTCTACTCAACAAAGACTTCGCTAAAATGTCAGAATGTGAGAATTCGCAACATATAACTATACTTCGGATGGATGAGGATTTCTAGTCACCAGTTACAAAGCTCAAAAATGTTCTTTTTCCCAATTAAGCCTTTCCCTAGACAAATGAAGGCTCCGAACGTGAACAATCTGCCACGTTGATGAAGACGCTCCGACGCTCGTGATGCAAAACGCGACATCAGGTGGGCCCGTCGTGTCATCTCGGACCGTGGCCCCTAATGGGCTGCTGAATACGCCCCTGCGCCCAATTAGCTCACGAGATTATAGCCAGTAAACCGCAGCTCGCCAATTTTAATCATTTGAAGGATTGAAGTCATCATAGAGGCAGAATATTGAGGTTTACAGCTCCAAAGTACTGCTCACCGCGTCTATGTATATAGATCTGGGTAAATTATCTCATTAGCCACTGGTCTGACTGGAGCTTCTCTCGTAGTGTATTTGTGTATTTTGGTTGTGGGGCCATCTATAAATTGGGTTATTAAAGTGATCACCAGAACACCGGAACGTTAGAACCTATTAGGACCGTGTAACGTTATTTAGTTACATTATAAACCGTCACACTGAGAGACATTTAGTCCAGTCGCATAATATCCGAATTTTTTAATCAGAAAAATTCGTAGGCACTTGTTATAACCCGCAAATTATCCGAATTTTTTTTATAGGTTTTTATGATATGGTATCTGACAGGCGACCGAATTTTTCTGATGGGATTATGTACGGCCGGACTTACAATCATCCGCACCGTACGCACCGCCGCGAGGCCATCGAGAAATGCGGCACGAACGGCGCTTGCGGCGCGTACAGTCGGTGCTGACAAATTTGCGATCAGCTTTAGGGCCATAGTCAGCGGTTAATACTAAGAGCATGATCAAAAAACTTTGAGATACTGTTTTTTACTCATAAAGGTCTCATTATTAATGAAAACAGCATATCAATCTCTTTTATCATGCTCTTAGGCCCGTATTAATAGTCAGCGCTGAATACTAAGAGCACGATCCAAAATTTTTGAGACGCTGTTTTCATTCATAAATGTCTTTATGAATGAAAATATATAATAACAGCATCTCAAAATTTCTGATCACGCTCTTAAGTACTAAGCGCTGACTATAATTACGGACCTCAGTATTTTCCGCTGACTATTAATTTAACCCATCTTTCATTAACATTGACAATAAAATATTATCACGTTCAGGATAATATTACTAAATATAATACTGTCTTGTAGTATTTACGATTAGAGTACGTTTTGTCCATAAACTAAATTACGCTGGCCATTTTAATCACCGGTCTTTTCATTAAAAGCATTTCCTTGGGTTAATTGATTAAGCAATCGCTCCCTTTAATAAAGTGTTAACTCTAAATCATATTAGCATAGTAAATACTAGATTTGAAAGCTTATGAGAATGTTGCTGTTGGAATAAAATTGAAGAAAAGGCGAAATAAATTTTGAAGAGAATAATTTTTGCTAATTGTAAAAATATACACAATATACATGTTAGAAAAATATTTTTGTGTCTCGCTCAGTCGGAACAGAAGTCGGATTCTTACAATTTATATGAAAACAACATTTTCAGAGTATATTTCGATAGTTGAAGGTTCGCGCACAATGCAGAGCGCTGCAGGACCGCTGCATGCATACAAGTTTTGAGACCCAGCGCGTACTCCATCGTAAAACTTGCATGAAAAAAACAGTCCGACGCGACGCGCACCGCCACGGTGTTCGAAACTCACCTAAACGGAGAACAATAAGCATCGTCATACTTCTTAAGTCATTAAATATTTAGCATCGATAGCATCTTGACGGACCGCACACAATTACAGGTGGTATGTTTTGTGTTTTTCTCTAATGGACAACGCTATCTACATAATGTATCACGCCTATATCAATAGTGATATGTAAAACGAAACAACCGTTCTAGTTTTTGCCATTTAAAAATTGCACGATCATTTGAGCACATTGCTTTTAAGTCGTCTTTGAATTCTCAGGTGAAATAGATATATCAACGACCCAGTATCGGTGGATCGGTAAACACACTTCACAAGAGATCTCAGCGAGACACGGTTAGGATAAGTACAAAACCGTTGAGGAAATCGGTAGATTCTGAAAGATGGGATTTAACTTTTAGATGTTTGATTATACCAAATTAAGATTCGCACAGGCTTCGTATGCATGTTTGTTATCTATAGAAATTTTTTGCTTAACATAGAGCAGGGTATAACAAAACATGATGTTTGTACTTGAAGTGTGAGTTCCCTGTACAAATAGCAATTTGTGAGCATCTCTGTAAATTATTTTTTTAAGGTTTCGTACCCAAAGGGTAAAAACGGGACCCTATAACTGAGACTTCGATGTCCGTCCGTCTGTTTGTGTGTCTGCCCGTCTGCCTATCTGTAGCGAGATGAAACTTTCTCAAAATATGATATTTGATATATAAAAGAAATAAATAAAAAAAAATATTTAAATTCGTGAAGCTATTGTTGTAAATGCCGTATCCCCATTTAAAGTTGCATACATCAGTGCAAATAAAACTCGCCAACAACGATTTTGGTGTCGAGGATTTTACACCGGATTTTAAGTATGTCTTACGTGGTGATTTCAAAACTGTTGTCAGTTTTTTTCTATCAGATCTAGTTTTTGAGTTAAAAAGAAAAACATAATTAACAGTTAATGTATGTACTGTTAGGCGTCCTAGTAAATAAATAAATAAATTAGTAAATAAAAAAAGAAATTAAATATTTAAGAGTAGCTCTAGTATAGCAAATATGTTGTTTGCTAATTCCCTCTTTAAATAAATTCGATAAAATCGACGCGCTTCTCATCGGCTCAGCGGTTAAGATGCTTGTGTAAAAAGCACCGGTTTGTCAAGACGCTGAAGAGCTTTCCCATAAAAATTCCATATAAGTGCTCATATAGTAAACTCTACATAAGGGACACAGTGCACCCTTAAATTTATCACTATTTTTTATAACATCTCGGCACGGGCCAACCGCCTTTACCAAATGATTAAAATGTTTATTTTATAACCTAATACGAGTATTTACTACATTCAGCATTACAATGTCAATTTAATATTGTATCAGGAAACATTTGCGACCGCATGACTGAAACATAAAACCGACAGCGTTAAAATACCAGTTAGTGAATGGGAATCACATCAGTCGATAATGCAAATCCATCAGGCTGATCTAGATGTGTATTAGAAAGTCATATTGCATCAATCCGAGCGTCAATTGTTCTGGTTCCCTTTTTACCAACATTCATATTAACCTTATAGAAAGTTTTGAACGACACCTTTACATTACTGCCGCTTCGGTCGTTTTGTGGTTTGGTTATTGTTAAGGCATTTTTATTTCCCTACCAAAGCCTCAGCAGGTAAATGACTTGTGAGTGCCTACATTCTAATTTTGTCATTAGTACTGTGTACAATCAAGGAAATTTATTCTGAGCTTATTGGCGGAACTACATAATTCGGTCGGAATCAATCAATTCCATTTAGCTGAGTTTGACATAAAGGCATTAAATTACTTAGAGTCGCAATATGGCTGTAACTACATCCTCGATAGCACATCAGAGGATAAGGTAAATCATATGACGTAAAACTTATTAATTAAAATGTGTTCAGCAAATAATAAAACAAATTGATATTTCACTTCAAAATGGCGAAAATGTTAAGGGAAACTTGATTTATATTTTTTATGATATTTAAAGGGCTAGCCAGCAGACGGCTTACCTGATGGAAAACAACTGCCGTCGCCCATGGACACTCATAGCATTCGAAGAGTTGCAAATGCGTCGCCAGTTTTATGAGGGCATAGGAATAGGGATAAGGGATTAGGTTTTACGCCAGTTTTCCGTGAGGCCGTGATATCATTCCGGTCGAGCCGGCCCATTCGTGCCGAAGCATGGCTCTAACACGGCAAATACTATACTTGGACGGATTTCACGTGAACATATTTCACTAGTCAACTGTTAGCATGAAACAGCGATAACATTTAAACAATCTACACGACATTGTATCGAAGCTTGTTTCTTGTCATCCAAACACAAATTATTTTATAGCTTATTTGCAGACAACCTATCCAAAGGCCACAAATTGAACCTACAACGCAGCTTGGCCTATCGACAGATATTCTTCCGTTTGTATACAATGAATAAGAACAGGGAAGTGTAAGTATTGCTAAATCTACTTAAAGAAAATTTAGAAATGCTGGACTTTTTCTGTCAAGTAAGAGCATACTTACTAAATCTCTATTAGTAAAGAAATTGGTATATATGTATTAATACGCGAGCGGAAACTTTGTACAAAAGACGCGTATATGTAAAATCATGTAATTTCTCCCATCTATGGTTACTAGTGTGCGTAGCGTTTAACAACGCTACGCACAGCGTTTAATAACGCTACGCACACTACAATATTTTGTGATAATCAACACGAAATACTCTTGAATTTATGGTTGAAGTCATTTTTTTAAATGGCCTGGTAACGAGCCCTTTGTGCCAAATTGAAGTCTGTGATTTAATTGAGAATAGATTACTTTTGTAGATCCTCTATATTTTAATATTTATGGTCGAATTTCGAGCACATGGAGAGCTCTAGTAGTACATAAATGTACCAAAATTAATTTCATATGATCATATGTTTTAGAGCGTTTTCACATTGTCCGATCCGATATCGGTGTCGTACGCTGATCCATAATCGGAGAAAATTTTGTATGCTATGTAATATGTATAATGGCGGTCGAGACCCAGGTCGGATTGGATAATGTTTAAACACTCTTAAGTATAGACGTTAGATTTTCGATTGATTACAACCAATAGGTTATTCACTGTGCCCGTAGAATGTTGTTGCAATTTCAGATACATTTTTAAATTTTCACAGCTTAACTTTCACTAAAAAGGTATTGAGGCGTCTGCAAGCATAAGCGTCCTCATTCGGAGATAAAATGGAGCAAACTATTTGCTGGCTCGATAAATCTGTAACTGTAATATTTAAACCGTACGTCCATTGTTTAATTACAGAGCATAATAAAGTAGAGTTTTAGTTCCTAGGCCAAGCGCTGGCCGTTATTTACGATCCGCATTCTGTACACAGTACTCTAGACAAGGATGTGCGATGACGGCCGCGAGCTGCGCCCGTCAATTAGTACGCGCTTTTTAATGAACTTATTAACTGTACAACTGTAATAACTCGAGGCGATATATCTAATTAGAATACACTACAAAACCCCTAACGGTACAATAGAGTTCTTCGAATATAGATGCGTATCGTGTGTCGAAAGATGCGGTTACGTGGAGCTAGTGCGGGAAAAAACGGGACTTTTTACGGGGACTAATAAGGTGATACAAAAAATAACCGATTTAAGTCTGACATGGATTAATGGGCTCGGTCAAGTTTGTCGCCAGCCGTTATAGTCATTTTAGAGCACGGCCCCTTTTCATTAGGTAAGTCACTTTTTATAGCAACCCTACGTTGTTGAGATGGCTTTATAAATAGAGCACTAGTTTTTAATTGTAACAGTCTTTGTATGGGCGAAGGCATTTTACTTTGTTGGGCCTTCTAAAAACAAGTTAACCTCTTCGCGACAACCAGGACGTTCTATCTGCTAAAGAAATTAATCACTCATTTCATTTCATATTTTTATTATATAAAGTAATAGAAAATATTTATTACATATTTTAAAGCATCACATAGAAAATTAAATATAATAGCTTATAACATAATCCGCGACGCGTTTTAGTCTTTTTCTCTACAGAATCAGTTTCTGAAATAAATTTTACATATTCAAGCCGTTGCTCGTTGTTATATTTTTTTACGACTATTTTATTTTGCTTTTAAAAAATCGTAACTATTGTTAAAATACTGATCTGTACTATGAATACCTAGTTGAAAATACAAGTACTAAGCAATCATAACAGGCAATGTAAATTGTGAAGTTCAGATATTAGGAACGGTGAATGAGCAATTACGTCCAGATTCAAACAGGAACATTGAACGGGAACGGAATGAGTCAAATTAGTTAACTCGAGATGAGTGATGCTCAACTTATCAAGACAAAAACCGCAGCTGATTTGAGGTAAATCGCTGAGTCGTGACCGCGCCGTTTAATCATAAGCATTAGCTAATTAGACTAGGTCGCGAACTCCCGACGTAATGAAATTACTATCGAACCTAGTTCAACAAAATTGCCATCTCCATAAAAATACGCCTGGGAAAATTTTGCGATATTGATTATTATACAGTTGACATGGTATGATACAATGTCCTTTTTCTGTTAGGGAAATACGTTTACCTACTGAGGCAAGGTAGGCGGCCTGGGTATGTGGGACTCCCCGGGAGCGTTAGAGGCCGCGCTCAAGCATGCCCACTAAAACTTGCCTTACGCAAAAAACAGGGTTTTAGCAACGCTAGATAGTCTGGATACCTGGAATATACAGCCGGGATACGATGACCAACAAATGCTTGAAATTCAGGGCTAGAAAATGAGGCATAGAGAACGTTAAAGCAATTCGATTTATCGCCATATTTATAGGGTTCCGTGCCCAAAAGGTAAAAACAGGACCTTATTACTAAGACTTTGACGTTTGTTTATCTGTCTCCATGCTGTAAATCAAGAACAGTAATAGCCAGAAAGTTAAAATTTTCACAGAATACAAATACTACAAAGAAAATAAATTTAATTAAGGTAAGAGTAGCTCTCATACAACAAACGTGTTTGTTTGACGGTTTCGTCCTATTTTTTTTTTAGATGGCACAGAAATACTCTATAGAGGCTTTGCCGTGACCATTTAAAGCCTTTCAACTTTCAGAAAAACATTTTCTCAATTTTGAGCTCTTTATAGGTACGGGACCCTTCGTGCGCGAGTCCAACTCGCACTTGGCCAGTTTTTTTTAATCTTTCTCTGTCCCTCTTTCTTTGTGTTACCTTTTATTTTTTCAAATTTCGCGTATAACAAAAGCTTTCATATAATAGCTATGGCTTGTTTATTAGCACAGGAAACACAACCGGGCATTAGGCTTGTTACAACTCAATCTCAGCAGGACATCGATCAATTTGATGGCGATGTAATACGACGAGATGATGGGGGGGGCGGAGGGAGTGGTGTACTTACTTCGAAACCAATACGCGCGGTGTGGCCCGATAAAAAAACTCCCGCTGGTGTGGGGAGTTCTCCGGTTTTTGTATCAGTTGATTTAGTCTGTGAAGATTTGGCTTCTGGCACCTTTCAGCCGATAGGTAAACCAGTTGATGATTGAAGGTATGCAAAAACTTCACAGCACTTAAGATGAATTTTAAACCCCACAAAGAACATAAATGACCACAGACTTCGGAAAAGTGCCTGTTAACTTCGATCAAATATTTTAAAGATTCACAGTTGCCGTCTAGAAAAAGACAACGACAAAAACGCGCTTGAGCGCTATTACGCTCCTAGTCGCTCCGAGACCGCGATTTTAACTTTTGTACGATTGTGAGCTTTAACTAATTAAGTTAAGTTTTATTTTTCAATACACTAGATTTTGATTTAAGTTGTTTTGTGTCAGATAGTCTTAGTGCCATTTTATAAAATTTTGAAAGGATCTGTGCATCTTATTAATATTACATCGAATCATGTTAAGAATTGTTTAGATAGACTTCGTTTACTCCTTGTCAGTTACCAATCCTCTGTGTACAGTAAGTATTTTATTTGTCGCTTCGAACAACAAATGTCTAGACAGTAACAGAGTAAACCTACGCTACGTATGTAGGTTTACTCTGACAATACTTTAAGGGCAGGATTCAATACAACAGATAAGTGAGCATTTTTTTTTAATAGAGACAGTTTTTTTAAAACTAAGTATATAAGCTAGGTTCTTAATACTCAGGGGCGTAAAACTAGACTGGCTACATTGCCCTAAGGGTCGTGACCTAAGACGACGCAAGCTTAGGTTTTTTTTATTAAACCTATTATATTTTTACTAAAGTGACGACTTTGGGAAAAAAAACTCCATCAAAAGACTTACGCCAACGCTACATAACATCCATATCGCCAAACAAATTAAATAGTGTAAACTCTACCCCCTAACACGGGTAAAAATTTACTTGACCCTGGCAACTTGTACAAAATACGAACTGCGCGAAAACGTACAACGAGGTACACAGCCGTACCCAACTAGGTACAAGAGCAAATTGTTCCTTGTTATTATTAGTTATAGGGACAATATTGTCGCAGGTCAGACGGGTCTGTCTATATTAATTCCCCGTAGAAGCTGTTTACGATCTCGGTAATTTAATAAATTGACATCTTGTAAATTTTCTTCATTCAGTATCACCCTAAACAGCTGATTAGTACGTGGGTTGTTTTCTGCCAATACAGATTATTTCATATAATTCAATGTGTTACATTACTGCTAAGGATGTAAGTTCAATTAAAAATCGCAGTGCGGACATGATCCAACTTTAAATAATTTTTCGGCAAGCACCGTCATCAGTATTTTGCAATTACGCACGTAGGTATGGTAGAATTTAGAATTTATCACAGAATAAGTTAATAATGAAATATTCCGTTATTTTTTAATGGCTTCGACTTTATACTTGTGTTTTTCTAACACAAGTATAAAGTCGAAGCCAAATATTATCAAATATTTTATTATTTTCTGTGAAATTTTGCTGCCCCCTAAAAAGTGCTACGCTACGCTACTGGTAATTTCTAACTAACGTCACACGACAGAAAGGGACAGCGAACCTTGATTAGTTAAACATTGCTTAAATATTTTTATAAATAAGGGGAATAATGTTTTGGGCTGTGCGTTGATAAATAACTGTGTCTAATAATTTCAGTTTTATACACTTAGATAAACTAGCTTTTGCCTGTGGCTTTTTTTTTGGTAAAAATTTCAAAAATGCGATGTTTATTCAAAACGTTTACTATTAGCATTTATTTTTATTTATTTATTTATTTTGCACTAAGTAAATCCTCAAGACACTTATGTCACAAATGAGCACGAAAAGAGCATAGTCTTTTGCCAGCTTATGTAGTACTAGTTGATGCCAAAAAATGGTTCATCGAGCGAGAACTGTACATTTTTGCGGGATAAAATGTATCCTATGTCCTCCTATCGGTTCAGCGGTTGGTTTGTGCGTCATGAGGCAACTGAATGACACACAGAAAGACTGACAGACACACTTTCGCATTTGTAATAAGCATAATAATATCTATGGACGCTTCACACCACGTCAGTCTGGTGATCTGGTCCCGTGGTAAGTGCTTGAAGGACTTGTGTTACGGATGCCATACAACGGCATATAATATATTTAATAGTTTTATACTGTACATATATTAAAGATATTTATTACGTAATACACATATTTAATATACATCCAAGACCCATGAACATTGAAAAACTTTTGCTCCGTCGGCGGGATTAGAACCCGTGACCCTAGCTTAAGCTATCAACTGAGCCACAGGTCGTGAAGTCGATGAGATTAATGACTAGAAAAAGCTATTTAAAGTTTTCATTATCTTCAGAACGAAAGTTTAAAGCGCTTATGTTTCCTCATAGCTTAATACATAATATATATCTATACATATAATAAAACAGTAAAATTGGAGTGTCTGTACATTTAATATTTTTACAAAATAATGAATGTGGGGGTGCTAAGGAACACTAATAGAACACATATCGACAAAAAAAGTTACCTGTTTGTCTATCTATTTGTCTGTTTGTACGCGCTAATCTCAGGAACTACTGGACGGATTTGAAGAACTTTTTTTTTTGTTTAATAGCTATTAGGTCCGGGTAACATATAGGATACTTTTTATCTCGGGAAAATGTACGGTACCCGCGTGATATATAGATCATTGCACAACTAAGTTGCGGGCATCGACTATTTAGATAAATAAGATCGGAGAATTTCAGAAACGCTTAACGGAGCGAGCGGATAACATTTAGTAAATAGATTTAACGACATATCTAAGACAATGTCTTCGTAAATATGAACGTCGGGCTCACGTTAGTTACAGTGGGGACCAGTATTGGAAAACTGAGATTTAATAAACTCGTTCAGTCCAGGAAATCGAAGTGGTCCAACGGGACCAGTGACTTAATATGCGTGATCTAATTTACATGCTGTTACGATGATCGTTCTATCAACTATCATAGTTAACATTAGATTAAACACAATGGAGGATTCCGATTGAGCTGAGTTTCTTAGGGTTTGGGGCTTCGAATTTTTAGTATATCACACTAATAATATGATAAAAGTGAAAATTTGTTTGTTGACTTGTTCGTTGGAACCATGCCGAAAGCTCGAAACTAATAAACTGATTTCGATTGATATACAGATAGGGTTAAAATACCATAATAGCTGACTTAGAAAATAAAAGCTTTTTACTCTATATTCCGTAGGTAAATATCTGATAACATCTATTGTTGATATTATTAGGCTTTGTTTTTAGAAGTTACAGACCTCATGAGTCAGATGTCTGTTTTAAATAACGCATTCTTAATTTCATCTTCATACGAATCATGATTTGAACTACATTATCGTTTTTTATAGCAGTTTAAACTAAGGATGTAACAAACGACAACGAAATTATTACCTCAAGCTAACTGTACAAGGAGGCATATTAGTTACAATAGCGCGTTGTCACTTTGTCTCTATTAGATTCACAATCGCTTATCAGGGCGCGTATCGTCACTCTATATGGGGGTTACCACGTCACGGTAAGGACTTACCATTAGCATACAAGCGGCGCGATCCGGCGCCAGATTGCGGCCGCTTCCGTGCTGTTCAATTCGGTGGCCGGTACGACTGTTCGTTTACTTGTTACCGTGATTCCCAAATGATAACCAGGGTTGCCAGGTGAGAAGGTTTCCGGGGAGACGGGGGAAAAGAGAGGAAGCCATGGGAATTTAGGAAGCTTGAGGGAGTTTGGGAGAATCTTCATAGCCTGCGACAAGTAACAAGTTAATTCAAAATGTCTTAATTAATTAATTCAAAATATCATATCGGCTTTAAAATATGAATAAAATGTTTTTCTGACAAGTGGTTGAATAGAAAAAAAAATATATAAAACTTTGTAAGGAAAAGGAAAAAAATGTATGAGTTTATTATTTTAATTTAATGATATTTATTGTTTAATTGTAGATTGAAAGGTATTTTTAGGTTAATAAATGTAATTGTGGTTACCCGTTTTAATTAACTGTAAATAAATAAATATAATAAAAATTAAAAAATTTTGGTTTCTGTAACGCTAAAATACGTTTATGTCACAGAAGTGGTACATTTTTCGGTTTAAAAAAATTGCTATTGTATTTTCCCAGGACTCAAAGTACCTCCGTACTTAATTTTTGCTTTATTTGGCAAAAATCTGTTAAAAGTAAAAGGTAATAGACCAACCAAAGACACATATTTAGGATATTAGTGTTAAGCGCTATTCCGCTCCTAGTCACTTCAGTTCGAGACCGCAATTTTAACTTTTGTACGATCTTTAGCTTTAACTGATTAAGTTTTATTTTTCAATACACTTGATTTTGATTAAAATTGTTGTGTGTCGGATAATCTTGGTGCCATTATTTTATTTAATTTTGAAGGGATCTGTGCATCTTATAAATATTTGATCGAAGTTTATTAGTAATGACTAGGCTTGACACCAACTCGGAGACCTTTACTGATGATTAGACTCGAAGATTTAACTTTAGTTATGACTAGATGATAATTTAAAATTTTGGTGTCTGGTGAGATAACAAACGTCACTTGTATTAAATATATTTGATACATAAGGCATAAAAAATACATCACCTTCCAGATTTTAGTCACATGCTAACTCTCGGTGTGAGGTATGAGACCTCACACCGAGCTATATGAAAAAAAAAACATGTCGTCCAAAACTACCAAAATTAGAAAATGCTAGTTGTGGAAATCCACTTAACTCGATTCGTTTATCGCGCGGGAACCGTAAAATATTTTGGGATAAAAAGTATTCTATATCCTTCCCCGAGACTCAAAGTATCAACATACCAAATTTCATCAAAATCGGTTCAGCGGTTTGAGCATGAAGAGGTGACAGGCAGATTAACAGATTGACATTCATGATATTAGTATCAGTGATATACAAATCGTTTGACAGGTAATGCATTGAGCTTATGTTGAAATCTTCACTTAGCCGATGAGTTATTAAACTTTTGCGTGCTGAGAGTGAGACACCACAGACACTCAAAATATTTCCATGAGTGCAATTGTCCCGCGATGCAGATGGTATCACACGCATTGTGCGTGCGGCGGCCCTTAGCGCATTACCGGCCATATTTCACCCGCTGACACTGACTGTTCTAAACTAGCCACCAGGTAATTTGGACCCCGCACAGTAAATCTACATTTAATAGGATAGTGAGGGCAAATAACTTTCGACCGTGTGTCGATGAAAGCTGTTCCACATTTTCGTTTTTAATGTGATGTCAACTGTGAGGTATGGGCAGAAATCGACTTCAATATACAGCTATTCTGATAGAATTATACACATTTTGACATAATCTCTATCGCATTGGTGTGTAATAAGAAATTAATATTAGTGAATGCTAAAATATTTGTAAATAATGAAAATAATCCTTATACTTATAAAAGCTAAATTGACCTATTTCCTTTTTATTCTAACAATACCTTATTATGTTCTTTGAACAAAGTAAGACAAGGCCATGAATGCTAAACTAACTGCCTCCTTGTCTCTAATCATCGAGCATATAACCAATAGAGAAGTAATGTGAGCCATCCGTGTCCGAAACTTATTAGTGTTTTGGCACTGATATGTTAACCGCCAATTATCTAACGCTCGTACTAAAACAGTACGCACCTAAAGGGACCAGTGTGTACGTACTTTTTTGGCGGATTTTTTTTCCGAACAAAACTAATACAATTTTCGCTCTTTTGGTTCTATACTCGATGGGAAAGCTCAACTGCTTTAACTTTTTAGTGTTGACGCCTTCAAAATATATTTAGCAACTACTTTTCAGTGAAACTATGACAAAATAAGTTTTTATTAAACGTTCGAGAAACCTCAGTTTACATACTCTTAATATCATAATATGATGTATATTTATTATCATTAACAAATAAATGTATTGTAAAACGATCGTTTTCTTCGTAATATTTTATTATTTTTGAATTTAAAAATTTTTTTTAAACTTATTAACTTAAAATAGGTACATAAATGTTTTGTAATTTCTAATCATATATTAAAAATATATGCCACACTATTGACTAAAGGTTCTAATTATTATAATCTCCTTACAAATTTTAGTTCAATAAAAGATTTCAACGAACACTCTTGCAATATTCCTTTATTTTGTTTTGTTTATTGTATTTTTAAACTATATTTTATGGTTTATATTTACTTAATAATATAAACGGTTATAAAATATCAGTTCTTATATTATTTTTATATTATTTGCGCGCAGATCACATAATGTCAAAATGACCCTATTCAGAGCCTACTTTACCTCCTTTTATACGTGTAGTCCGTAGGCCAATTACACTCAGAAATCTTAAAGCGCTATCCGTGTCCAATACAATAATGCATTCAGGACGCTGTTGGGGCTGCCTTGGCGCTGCAGCGCATCAGAAATGTTCGCCGAGGACCATGCAAAAAAGATTCGCGTCCCTGGTATGTCGGGTGAGAGGCAGTACCAACAGCACAGCACTGAAAATGTTTGCTGAAAGGCTGAACTGTCCTTACATGTATCGTTGTGTCACATGGTTAGGCAAAGTAGTTGATAACAGCATGAACATAATATTTACTAAACTTATGCTGTTAGCATCTATTTCGCTAAATATACATATAGAATATTTTTCGTGGGAGAGCTATGCTTCGGCACAAATGGGCCGGCTCGATCAGAGTGATACCACGGCCTTACAGAAAACTGGCGTGAAACGAAACGAAACTGGCATTGTGATGTGTTTCGTTTAGTGAGTGAGTTTACCGGTGGCCCAACTTCTCTGATCCCCCTATCCCTATTCCCATTCCCTATTCCCTCATAAAGCCGGAAACCAACGAGTGTCCCTGGGCGACGGCAGTTGCTTTCCATCAGGTAACCCGCTGCTCGCTTGCTCCCTAAATATCATTAAAAAAATCACAAATTCCTCTTGTAACTTACACTAGTTTTTAATAACAAATATTACTAACAACTGGGCCAGTGTAGTTTGAAACATAAAAATTATTATTATTTTTAATAAACGTATTTTTATATTTTTTCATCATTCATACCATACGTAACAACGCTAAAATTATAAGGTACCAGGAAGTACTGTGGCGTAGTAATCCATAGTACCTGACCAGCTAATTCTGAGAGCTTATTAATGCATAGAACCTCATAGAATAAACTTTGAACTTTATTGTACTACCGTGTACTAATCATGCATAATTTGAACACATAATGGCGAATAATTACAAATGGGCGCGGTAAAGGGCAGCTCCCACACGACGCGGTCCTGCAGGACCATGTCGAGATAGGCCCGACACAGGACCGCGATAAGCCCGACACAGGACCACGATAGCCCGACACAGGCGGCCTATTCCGAAAGATACTCAAATGAACGAATCGAAAAGCAGTATGCATGTGGCATTTCGATTCGTACAATTTTTTACAAGAGCGGTTAAATATTCCGTATTTTTTTGGTCTGACTTTTCAGTTGTGTTAGAAATATGAAATGGTCAAATATTTATAATATTTTATTATTTTCTGTGCTATTTTGCAGCCCCCTAAAAAGTGCCGCCCGGGCGGGACGCTCCGCTCCCCTGGCACACCCAACCTACGCCACTGGGCTCAAACTAAGTCTGCTCTAACAAACGAGGCTTGGCTTTGTTAGAGTAGGGCCGCGGTATTCTCGTTCGATGTCAAAAAGTTTCGGAGTAGGCCCCCAGGACCGCGATAGGCCCGACACAGGACCGCGGACACGCAGGGTCAGAGTGAACACGTCGCTCATTATTAAATACCAACACGATCATAGAATATCTTCGTTTGTTAAAGATGAGCTGTTATGATTCTGTTATGAGCTTTTTAGGTTCCGTAGTCACTGCAAACTTCCAGTTTTTCTAATATACCTAATTAAAAATACACGTCTTAGAATATAGACGTTTGTAGTTCAAAGTATACCCCTATCAACACGATGTAAGATGTTTGGTTGAATCAAAACAATTCGATTTTTTTTCGAAGGAATTTAATGCAAACATTTGAAATCACATATAATTAAAAATGAGCTATCAGAAAAGTTGATGCTGATGATAAACGTGACCTTACCTTGCGATGAATAGGCCATCAGAACAGTATATGATATCATAATTCACGAAGTTACCGATTTGGTAAAAACGGTGTCGGAGTTCAAAGAGTAAGTGGGAGAAATGACTAAATTGCAGAGGGTGCAGCGGTCGTTGATAAATAAAGCGCATAGCTTCGGAGTAGTTGTTAACAGGGGTCATGAGACGTTACCTATTCTCCGAGGCGCGTGGCCCGTTGACCTACTGACGGGTGAGCAGCTAACCGAACAGAGGGTTCATATAGAACGTTTATGCCTTTTATCCTATTTGTAATTTTCATTTTCTGTAGTAGTTATTGTTAAAAACATTTAACGTTTACATAATTTGTGATTTTAATATGAAACTTTAAGATAGGTTTGACCAGACTTGACCAGACTTACGAAATGCTTTTCAATGCCTCTCTACCAAGCGGTTTCATTAAAGTTAAGTGCTGAGTTTAAGTACGATCTATTTTATTAACACTGTTTTCCATAATCCTGAGCATAATCTAAGCAGTAAGGGCGATTATTACAGGCCTACCGCCAAGTATCGATAAGTAAACAAATTAACTTGCTATTGCAACATAAAATTTATATTCCATAAAATACCATCGTCTCTATGCAAGTTTTTATTCAATATTCATGCACAATGCCTTGAGCATTACTCCTTTAATATTGACATTAATATCCAACGCCCAACGGCTAGGTATGATGAATTCTGGTAATAATATCATTGAAGAAACTTAATGTTGCATACCATTTTACATAGGTACTAAATTTTTTGTTTGTCCAAAAATTCCAAATTCCAAAAATTCGCGATGAAATAAAGTAGGTAAAATAAGCGTATAAAAGAATACAAAAGATTTTTTTATTTTATTGAAATGTTAAGTATAATAATATTATTATCTATATTTATTCGTGTACTAGTCTGAATACTGTTTATTAAGATTATATACTATGAATGAACAACAAGAAAATTAAAAAACGTATAGTAAGAATTATCCTCATTACCTTAATATCCTTATCTATCACCACCACAATATCTCAGGATTTGATTTGAGATATTAGGATTTTTGACCTTTTCTAAGGCATACGGCCGGATTTGGTTAATCTCAGGTTTTTTATATATACAACAAAATACATTACTGTATTATGATGTCAATATAAGAAACCTGAGATACAATATCTATTAACTAACGAGGTTTTACTAAAGAGGTTAAAACAAGAACCGGCCAAGCCGAGTTTGACTCGCGCACGAAGGGTATAGTACCAGTACTGAGCAAAAAATTGGGAAAAAGTATTTCAGAAAGTTTTAAATTTATAAAAAATCATTAAAAAGTTATAAAAGAGTTGTCTATGATATAAAAATAAGTCGGGTTTTCCTACCTGACGCTACAACTCCAGAACGCACGAACCGTTTTTCACAGTATTGCACTCGTTGGAAAGGTTCTCACGGGCTCCGTGAGATTCGTAGCAAAAAAATCAGAAACATTTCAGAGAAAAGTAACCACGCGGCGGAGTAGCGGGCAACAGCTAGTAAGTTTATAAAAAAGTTCTAAATTTGTAAAAGAAAAATGGGCAAAAAAAATTTTACTAATTAGTCTAGGTAGAATTTGAACCCTCGCCAGGAGAAAGGAGAGCGGTGCCTTATACCAGAATTTAACCGCTTGGCCACGCTGCCTATGAATTATCAATCCATTACTAAGGAAGGAAATAGCAAAAAACATAGTTGTATTAGAGCGACTTTTAAATATTTAATTTATTTTATTTTTAGTATTTGTTGTTATTGCGGCCACGGAAATATATGTGGTAGAATGATTTCGCACAATTCCTCTGAACACTCCCCGTGCTCAGAGGAATTGTTCGGAACCCTAAATATAAGATGACATACAAATGGTTTAACAAATATGAAACTCTAAAACATATCTGGAATTTTCTAATGGTGTAATAAAAAAATTCTCGCCGAGAGCTTTCGGGTGAGAGTCTCGTAGCGAGACTGTCGCAAGCCGCTGACAAGCGAGACGAGGCGAGTGCAACCATTTACACTCTCGCACTCGGGCTCGCTGTGTCTCGGCGGGAGTGTACAGCCTCCATAAAATGCATAGTAAACGTCTGAAATTAACCTCTTGTATTAGGTATATATTCATTGACTATGGCCAGTAATATTTCCGGGCAAATTGATTCTGCGAAATCATAGAAAAAGAGCTTATTCCTTTAATATAAACGGCCAGGCAGCGAATCTGCAACCCTTCTGATGTTGCGAGTGGCAAACCAGCGGTAGTTGCATTCGTTTTGGTTGCTTGTATGCCACCTTATTAAATTAGTTCCATGGCTGCATGTTGTGTAAATTAACTTCATAACATTGCTTATAATTTTTTTTTCTTATTCAATAAATTGAGCAAATATCTAGCAAGTTCATGACATACCAACCAAAAGCACCTTAACATTTATTAAGACTGAATACGTTTATGCTTAAGTACGTAAGTAACCTCATTAGAAAAAAAAATCAGCTTACACAGCTGTCACTCGATACGTCACTGAAATGTGTGTGACAAAAATGGTGCCCGTTTACCAGCTGGCAATACTTTAATAAAAAGTTAAAAGCTTTTGTTATAAATTTTTAATATAAGTTTAGTGATATGGCGTCAGTTTTAGATCTAGTGAAACATTACCAACACTCTATTGAGAAATATGCGAATGATGAACAAAAAGTAAGTCATTTTCCTTGATGTTTTCAGGTTCCAGATTTTTTATAAAGTTGAGTCGTGATTTCGCAATCACTTTTGTGACCTAAGAACAAACGGGTCCAAGTCATCGGTTACCTTCTCTGTTCTCAAATTATCACAGCGGTTATATTTCAGGTTTTAAAGTGTATAGACAAATTGTTCAATTTGGATGTAACAGTCCAGCACTTGCAAGAAACTGGTGTCGGAAGAACTGTAAACGCTCTACGCAAGGAGCCTGGTGATATTGGCCAAGCTGCAAGAGCCCTCGTTTACAAATGGAAGTTGATGGTAGCAGCAGAAGAGAGTGATCAGGAAGATCACAATGATAGTGAGCTTCTTATTTATTAATAGTTATTTTTCTAGTTGATGCCATGTGATATCAATGTCTTTGTGTTGAAATAAATTTCAATGTCTCTTTTGATTAGAGCTGGTACTATAATAAGGTATGATGAGATAACAATCGTCCCTTAGCTTACAACACCCCTTAAGTCATTTTTACTAACTTTACACAAGACAAAAAATAACTATGCGGTGTTGTGAGGCCAACCGTAATGAGAGATGTCACTATTTTTTTAACAAGGGCTTATGAGTGTCTGAAATTTACTTACTGTGACCAATGGTTTGAAGCGCAAGCAGCGCTATATTGCCAATGGCATTAAAATGTAAGAACTGCTAATTATTGGCTTGAGTAGTGTTGTTAGCTAAGGGACAATATTACTTTCTAATATGTTTTAATGGCTAGTGAAATTCTTCCCATTGCAATCAGACTGGGTCTATCTAATAATTGTTATTACATGGGCAATGTGATGGTATATATAGGTACAATTTATTTTAAACAAAACTGAGATCTTTGTTTGTAATTAAAGCATGCAGCAAATACACCAAACAAACTCCTATTTGGCTCAGATTCCATCAAATACTGGAAATTTTCTTATGAACTGTTCTATAAGAAATTTCAATTATTTATATGAATTTTATTATATATAATAAAATTTATATAAATAATTATATTTTATATAATAAAATCCAAGTTGTAGATTGTAAGAGCTTAAGCTAAACACAAGCTAATTTTGCCAGTAAATAATGAGAACTGAGAGTAATTTTATAAGTCGTAATTTAATTTTAATTTGAGCCCATTTTTATTTTCATATCAAAGTGAATTATATAGAGTACAATATAAATCTGCTTAATGTTTCGTTCATTGGAATATTTTAGTTTTATGAACTAGTCACTATTTTTATTACAATATGCAATACCTAATAATTATGTCCTATTTTTAATTGAGGTAAACATTATCACTTATCTGGGGTGATTAAATTGACCCAAAAATGCTTTATATTAATACTATGAGACTACAATACAATTTTCAACTGTGCTTACAAAAACATTTGTGTACACATAATACATAATGTTAATTAGCTTCCTGTGTGGTTTTAAACATTGTGGTTGTCTTTCGCTATGTTGTAACAATTAAAAGTTATTTCATTAAAATTACTATGATTAAAAACAGCATTTGAATATTATCATTTCATAGCATTATCACCAGGTTAAATTTTTATCAAAAAATTAGGTATGTTATCAATGTCTTTGCATTAAGAACATAATTTTTATTAAACATAATTTTAATTATTTATTGAAATTAAACTGAAATTTTTAAAGCTTTCAAAAATATAGGAGAATATTTAATCATAACAGGATAAGTACAATTTGATGGAATATTTAAATTTTATATTATTTTTGGCAAGGTACTGTAAATAATGATTATAACCATGGACATGACTCGGATAACAACACTGATAAAAAGCCAGTAAAACATGAAGACAAATATCAAAGCAGGAATAAACATGAAAACACTTCTCATGAAAAGTACAATGGTAGCTATACCAGCAGTCATAAAAGAAAATGTGCCAGCAGTGAGGTAAGGCAGTGAGGAAGTATAATATATATGCTTATGTCTGGTTTACACATAATAAATAGATAAATAGTTAACTAAATTTTAACTTAACTTATTAACTGCATGTTAATACAAAATTTAGTAGCAAGTGATAAGTTAAGTCACTCAAAATTATGTTAAAACTTAGTTAACTACTTATTTACTTAATATGTGTAAACGAGACATAAGAGACAATAAGATTTTGCAGAATACACTGTATTTTTTAATTCAAGTTCTTATTCAAATTAAACCATTTGTTATTGTATGAAATGTTTAATTTTTAATAGTACTTTTTTTATTTTATAGGAGGAGGAACCTGAAAATAAGAAGTCAAAGCATAGCAGAGAAAATGGCTATGTAGTAAAAAAAGAAATACAAATTAAGAAAGAGCCTTCTGACAGTGAAGATAACAGTAATGATGATTATTCCTCAGGTAGTGAAAGTGAAAGTAGTGAATCACAGTCATCAGATGATGATAGAAAAGATAATATTAAAATAAAAAGTGAACATGACATTAAGCAAGAACCGTCAAGTAGATCTAAACATTCTTCGCATAATGAAAACACAGGCTACAAACATGAAAAACAAAGTGAAGATAAATATTCTAAACATAATAGTACCAAAACTACCTATGATAAATCGACACCAGAAAAATCTCATAGTTCGAATAAACACAATAGTTCTTCTTCAAGTCATTACAAATCTGAAAAAAAGGAAAGACAAAGCAGAATATCACAAAAAGAAAACCAATCAACAACAAAGGAATATAAGTCAACACAAAAAGAACATCGCTCATCAGAGAAACACCACAGGTCTTCAGAAAAAGAACAAAGATCTTCAGAAAAAGAACACAAACCATCAAAAAAGGAACATAAAGAACATAGGTCTTCGGAAAAAGGGCACAAATCTTCAGAAAAAGAGCATCGTTCATCTGATAAAGGAAGCAAGTCATCAGAAAAGGAATATAGGTCAGTCGAAAAAGAGAATAAAACGTCAAAGGAACGATCAGAGGAAAGAGTTAAAGAATCATCAAATAAGCATAAAAATAGTTCTGAGAAGCATAAATCAAGTAGTTCTGAAAAATACAAATCTAGTAGCTCTGATAAACATAAATCGTCGTCTAGTTCCGACAAACACAAGTCGAAAGATTCCAATGCACATAAAAGCTCGGAAAAAACTTTAAGCAAATCAGAAAAACATGGTTCTTCGAAAGACGAGAAAAGTAAAAGCTCATCAGTTAAAGAATCTTCCAGTCATAAACATACATCAGGTAGCAATGGCAAACATACTACACTAAGTTCTGATAAATCTAAAGACTCGGCAAATTCGTCAAAAGAAAAAGAACACAGAAGTGATAAAAAACACTCTTCTGAAGATGCGAAAACGCAATCTAAAAATAAGAGTGATAAGTGTGAAGAAAAGGATAATAAAATTAGTAGGAATAGTTCTAGTAAAAGTAGTAACAAAAGTAAGGAAGACATACCAAAGAAAAAACCAGAAATGAATGGTGGGGACAGTGATGATGGCATAGACTGCGGTTCAGGTAAATCATTACATGTCTTGAATTTTATACCAACTGTAAATGAATTTTCATAATTAATTGGTGCTACTATCGTTAATAGCGTCATTACCTCAGTTGACAATTAAGAACTTCTGCCTGATTAGACATACTATCTCTCATAGTTAAGTGTCATGTTGGGGCTTATATTCCTTTTTTTATACATACATACAAATAAATAAAATTGAAGTTTCTGTGTGTAACATTAAAATAAACAGTTTTTACAACTTGCATATGAATATAGACACGGAACATACACTAAGAAATTTTACAATTTTTGACTGTCTGTGTTGGCTAATCTCTGAAATGGCTGGACCGATTTTGGCAGGACTTTCACAGGGATGTAATCAATATAATAAGTAATAACGTAGGCTACCTTTTAACCGATTTTTAAAAAAAGGAAATTTGTGTTCGAAAATTAACTCTATTGTTTTTGGTCCGATTTTCAAACTACCTTTCATTGTTGCGTATGATATAGACCATTTTTGTCACAATGACTATAAAAGTGGTGATTTCATGAAATAATTAATGAGGAAAACGACGGGACTCCTCGAAATTTGTTTGAAAAGTTGTTTTGAATTGCTTAAACACATTCAATGCAATTTACGAATTCTACGCGAGCAAAGCCGCGAGCAAAAAAGCAAGTATTAAAATATTTTCATATAATTACAATACATTTCAGGCGCGAGCTTTGCAGAGGCTCTGGGCATGGGGATGCCATCAAAACCCAAGAAAAAAACTAGTGGTGTAAAGGAAAGTTCTCCAACTAAGGGAATTTCCAATGATGTAAGTCAAAATATATTTAAAAAAATAAAACAAGTTTACTGATAGCCCTTGCTTATACAATAAATATTTTATTTTTAGTTGAGCCCGGCAGCACTCTTATCACCTAGTGCAAAACTAGCGCCATTACCAGCCATAGAGATATCTGCCTTACCCGAGATATCACCCAACTACAGACCGAGACCACCACCAAAGTTCCTACCACATTTCTCTGATGAAGATGCCATGAATGTCGTCATATCTACTAAAAACCAAAGGCAAGTTCCTATATTGAAAAACGACTTTAAAAATTAAGTGAATTGTTGTATCAAAATATAATTTTTCTAAATTTGTTTTAGAACTAAAGTATATTCGGGAAACAAAACCTATGGGAAAATACCAACACTATACGAAATGTGTGTACATATTCTACAGGAGCATATTGATGGTAAGAATTTTTGCAAATACAAACTGTTAGCTCTTACTCGCATTGAATTGGGACAAAAAATATGGAGATTCTTATTTTGTTCTACAAGATCATTTAATAGAAACAATATCATTTTATGTTTGTCAGCTACAAGGAGTAGCTGTATATCTGAAATTAATCGAAATGTGTTCAATATTTTTGTCATGCTTTAACGGACAAACATCCCATGAAACAACCATTTACATTTGTAATATTATTATTTTTTATTTTATTCATTTCGGAAAACTTACGGCTACATTTACAAGTACACAATTAAAAGTTAGGTCTAATTTGAAACATGAAATCGATGGTTAATTGAAACAAATAGTAAGCAAGAAAAAAATAGAGCAAAAATTAAACTGGTTGTGAAATGCTAACAGAGAGCAAACAACAAAAAATAACAAAATAATTTTGTTTGTAAACAGCCTTTTTTACCAATTTTCTATTTCCTATGTTTTTAAAATTGGGCGTTTTTATGGAAAATTGATTCCTTCTTGTCGTTTCCGGTTATTTTAATTATATCTTGGGCCCACTTCTGTTTACTGCCTACTTTTCTTTCCTCTGCCTACTTGTCATTTATAAGAAAGTGTGATTATTCGTATTTGTGTATATATACTTTATTCTGTGGTATTTGTTATTTGTAAAACAACAACATCAAAAAGTAACATAATAATATGTAACTTGAACTAATTTCTATTCTCAGCACTTGAGTATACCGGTGGAGTACCCTATGAAATTCTCAAACCGGTAATTGATAAAGCAACGCCGCAACAGCTATTTATGTTGGAGCATTACAATCCTTATCTCATGGAGGACACAGACCACTTGTGGAAGAAATTCTGTGAGAAGAGTTTCCGTAACAAAAAACGAGAGGAAATGGAAACTTGGAGAGAAATGTATATTGTAAGTACTACAAACTTGAAGGACCTTGTTGATGAAAATATTTACTTCCGTATAATGCTTAACCAAGGCCCCCAATGTATCACACCTTTGTGAGGATGTACATACCCACTTTATAAAGCTTTCCTCTTCATACAGCATGTACATTATTGTTATTAAATGTGTTTTACTTTTTTTTTTTTTGAGAGCAATAATGGGGTATAATAGAGACAATGTTTCGCAGGGTTCCTAAGAAAATTAGTAAATGACTATCAAACTAGTGACTTCAGTAAGCATACTGGTAAATAGGAATCTCATTTGTATTTAACTCATCATATTTTCCAAAAATTTTCAGAGATGTCAGGAGGAACAAGAAATAAGGCTCAAATCTTTGACCGCTAATATTAAGATGACTCAGGAAGCTAAGAAAGCTCCAATCAAGCAAACCAAAATGGCATATGTCGACACCGTTGTAAAACCTCCGCGTAATATTGCAAAAAAACAGGTTTGCTTCATCCTAATATTTTTTTATGAATTCAAGAAGTAAACAAACACATAGGTCACCTAATAGAAAGCAACTAATGTTACTGTTACGCTTAGGCCCTTTTTTTATATTTATGAGGCAAGCGAGGGTTACCTGATGGTAAGCAACTGTCGTCGCACACTCGCGACATTTGAAGAGTCGCAAGTGCGTTGCCGACCTTTATGAGGGAATAAGGATAGGAGATTAGGAGAGTTGGGCCACTGGTAAACTCACTCACTGAACAAAACACAACATAACGTCGTTTCACGCCCGTTTTCTGACGCTATAACTCCAGAACTATTATATAAAATAAGTCGGATTTTCCTTCCTGACCATATAACTCTAGAAAGTTATCACACGGATGGAGTCGCGGGCAACAGCTAATTAACTGATGAATAGATGAGAAATTAGATATGCAATGTTTTAATCGTCATCAGGCTCAACATGGCACTGCTTTCGCGGCGACTGCCAGTCCTGCCGCTAGAGTAGCATCGTTGGCCACCGCTCCCAATGTCCTCAGAACCGGTCGCCCTACACCAGTTCCAACATTAACTTCGTCATCATTCAAACCCAAGAAGGCACCGCTCATGCAAAAAGCCCTGCAGTTTATGAGAGGCCGTAAGCGATGATAATGTTTAGATTATTTTAATTGCTCGACTATATTTAAAATAATGGGCATACATGTGGACAGTAAACAACCTTCATAATAAAAAATATTTATTCATTATAAAAATACATTCTTACAATTATTTTTAATGTGATGAATGAATTTTAATGATAACTAGTGAATTAAATTCTAGACTAATTATTAACAAACAATATTATTGCCATCTATTTTTTTAAACAATATTGTGTCTATTTAGAGGTAGTAATGAGGTATTTAAGGTACTAAATTTAATGACAGCAAAAATTCAAGAACATGTGGTTCTTAGGTAGGTCACAAGGTTTATTAAGCCATATTTATAGCTGACATTATTATTGCACTTTACATTTTTATTGTATTTTGTCATAATAAAATGCATTTTAAATTTATAATTTAGTGTAATTTTTCCTTGATTTCATTTTAATATTAATTACATTTAGTAATAAGATTATTATTAGAGACTACAATTTATTGTGAAAAATAATTTGCTGTGGTCTGCATATATTGGTGTAAATATAATTAAAAACTTTATATGCATACAGTTAGCTTTAGGACTCAATAGACATCACATTATAACATAAAATATTTATTTCCCATGCATGTAACAATTTAAATTATTATTATTGTTGTTATGACACACCTTTGGTCCTAAACAGCATAATAAATATATTATGTATTTTTAAAGTAACCTTATAAATACATATTCGAAGTAATATTCTGTTAATTTATAAATAGTAATAAAAAGCTATAATGGAATAACATAAAATTAACAATACAAAAAAATTTAAGTTCATTTTCCCATCTATACCGTCACATTTTATCAACTATCTCACTCAACATTTTATCAAGTCACTGATGTAAGACTTATTTTTGTAATAAACAAATTTTCTTGTTCATTGTTTTTAAATAATTTGTCTGATTAAATTCCTTAATACTATTTTTTTTAATCATATTTTTGACGAGAATTAATATTTTTAACACACATTGCATTTTAAATACTATTGTCATATTATGATTTTATTTTAAATATCATCTAAAATGTTGTAAATAGAAATAAAATAAATTCTTGTTCCTTGATGATACCAAAAAATACATAACAGAAAATATAATATAATGCTTAGGAACAAATATTTTCCTTGTCCTTGAAACCTTTTTAATTTAATTATTATTACATAAAATTAAAAATGAGTTCATAACAAATTTGAATTTTGATTTCTTTGAGATACATTTTCATGTCTTTCACTATTAGTTAAATTGGTCTGACACTTATTAAAATTAATATACAAACATGAAAAATTACAAGCACATATAAAATAAACATATATAAAAATTTAAACATATCAATAAATCTTATAATAGCCAACTGTTTAAACTTATTCTTAACTTATAATTAATTTTGAAAAAAATTACAATGTCAACATTAATAGCTGGAGGAAACAATTTTTTTTAATTAAATTGATTCATTTAAAATTTTTTGAGTTTTAACTATTTACCAAAGCCTTTTTTCATGTTATTTCTGTTTACATAATAATTCATTACTGTTTTAATATTGCCAATGGAACAAACATATTTAAAAATTAATATACATAAAATAATAACTTATGAGGAAACTTATTATAATTTGAAAATTTCCTTCTTACTTTATTTTACATTCAATTAATAATATGATCGACTTATTAATTCAAAGTATAAATAATGTAATTTTCATTATAGATAAAATCTCTGTTTACCATTAGTCCAGACATAAAATCCAAAGCAAACTATAATTAAGTTCTACTTTTCTACTCCCTTTATAATATTTTATTTATGAAAATTCTTTTTTTCTAGAGTTATCATATTTTAGACTATTTTAATTTACGGTTTAAAGGAAGTGTTGTGATGGAAATCATTGTATGTAAGAGGTTGCTGTGATATGGTTTGTGGATTAATTATGTGATCTAGTTATATTTTTTTATATAATTCATAAATTCCTCGCTTACACTTTGTAAGTACATTTTTTTTCATATCACATAAATATCAGGAATGTGTTTCTATCACAAGTAATATAATTAAACATTTTTATTTGTACATTATTCAACAATATATTGTTGCTGTGAGTGCCATATGTGATTTTGTCAGGTTGTGGGAAACAACTAAAAAAGTTATTGGATTAAAAATAAAAAAAAATACAAAATTATTGATACCACAACGTGATATATTACAAAAATGTTTTTATCAGAATGTGCAGAACGAAACTGAAATTATTTTTAGCAAAAAAACGAAAAATATAAAATACACATGGAATTTGGCACTTGCAGCGACGATATACCAATAGGCAATAATGTCAAATGCCAATGCCATATCTTTTTTTTACTGTGAACTTAGATGAAATAAATCACATTGTCCAACAATGCTTGTTTTCATTTAAATGTTCTCTATATCATACATGTATATTAAATTGTCAAATAATTCCTTAGCTGGAAATGCTTTAGGAACTAAAATTACCATCAATATTAAAGACAACCATAATATTATTATGCCTGTTTTTTATTTTGATGAAAATTAAACAAAATACAAAACTATAAGATCAACTTAAATTATATCTTGTACTTCTATTATGTAAAATAGCACTAGGCGTCAGATCATATTTTATAATGCTTAGACTGGGGACTGGTAACATATAATATGTACATATTGTCTATCTTCATTTTGTAAAAGTTTATTGTACTGCTGTACATAGTATTAAGTACTGCAATTAGAATAGTCAGTTAATTATATTTAAATGTAGATTTTGAAATTAATTCTTCAGCATGATCAAAAAATCCTAAATTTTTTGATTATGCTCTTATTATTAAGCACTGACTATAATTACTATAATTAATAGTCAGCAATAAGTAAAGACCATGATCAAAAAGAGTTTTGAGATGCTTAACAAACCTTTATAGATGGAAACAGTGTTAAAAAATTCTTTTTGACTATTATCTAAGGCCTGTAATTATAGTTAGCACTAAATACTGAGAGTGTGATCAAAAGTTTTGAGATGCTGTTTTCATTCATAAAGATCTTTATATGAATGAAAAAATCATCTCAAAATTTTTGATTCTGCTCTTAAGTACTAAGTGCTCACTATTAATACAGGCCTGAGTATTAAACATGTCCGTTAATATGGGCCTAAGAGATTCATTTTAAGTACCTTTTTTGTTAATGAAATTTAATAATGTAGTTTAATTATTACTTTAATATAACACAACATCAATGTTTCTAAATTTTGATTTGAGTTGCTTCTCATAATCTGTGTTTATAATTCTCACACATTGATAAAGAGCTAAAAACTTTAGTCTCTTATAGTACTCTGATATGACATCAACTATAACAGGGGTAATATTTTGTATTCTGGAGAGGCTTAAACTTTTTAGTGTTACAATATTTGGGTTACTAAGTGTCCGCAGTAAGTTTTTTTCTGTAAAGTTATTATTATTCCAAATTTGTAAATGCTCAACATTTTTTAAGGATTCTAAAGCTACCAACCCACTGTCTGTTAAGTTCTCACTGCGGATTATAGCTAAATCTTTTAATTTTGTACATTTAGCTAACAGTTGTAGGCAGCTGTCATCAACTGAGCTGCCTCCATAGATATGCAATGTTACCACTATATGTTGTTTTGAAATAATCAAATCCTTGATAAAATTTAATTCTAAAGTTTTAATTTTTTCAATGAATATATGACCCAGGTTAGTGCACTGTAACAAACCAGGGCAATTCACTGGTGATAACCCAAAGTCTGATAGTGCTAAATAAGACAAATCTTGAAATTTACTGAAGTTAATTGATATTTCGCTTCCATTATCAAGTACAATGGAGTTTTTCAAACTTATCTTTCTTAACTTTGGCCATCTGAGAATATGTTCCTCAAACTCTTTACTAATTCTACACATGACTAGCTCCAAACTCATTAAGTTACAACATTTTTCAGTAATGTCCTTAATCACGGAGTAATTATATACATATTGTAATCTTAAGTTATAGATGAGAGTGCGATGAGATAATATAATTTCTAAGTTCTTTTCACTTACTTCACTTTGCCCTGGTTTTCCTGAATAAACAATAGTAATTTTGCGCCACAGCACAGGGTCAGTTGCAATTTTTTTCCATCGTAAGCAGACGTTTTCACAAGTTATTAAAGATGTAAGAGGTAAAAACTTAAATAGGTGAATCATTAGCTCATCAGGTAAGATGTTGAACTCCATTGCTGGGTTACTGCCTTCTGAACAAATATTCATCTCTTCAGATATCAGACAATATATTTCACTAGGGATAAAGAAGAAAACTGACAAAAATTTACAACGGTGATGCTACGTTGTTCAAAAAATCCCACGCATACTTTGTTCAGGGACTGAATTATTGTTGAAGCACTGGTTTTGTCACGTAAACATTATTGTTTGAAGGTATAGTCATTATTACTGCGCATTATTTTGATACAATGCATCATAAATACATTTTGCGTTTCATTTCAATATAAATAAAATTCAACAAAATTATAAAGTGGAGCAAAATATTGTGATCCTTTCAAAATTCTTCTTCGCCTTCTTATTTATATTTTTTTTATTTATTTATTTATATGGCGCTTGGCTATAACCATGGCCAGTGTCAAGTTAAGGCGGGAAATCAATTTTCTTGTTCCAATAATATTCCAATAATTTCCAACGTTACATAAATTTCGTCAAGTCTAAAGTCTAGTCATAGTAAAGATAAAACGTC
>JAOTAV010000032.1:510793-540230 GCA_026546445.1 Cyclargus thomasi | reverse complement strand
AATAATTTTCATACATTATTATGTATGAAAATTATTATGAAGACAAAGAGTAAGAGTAAGTAGTAATCAGATTATTGTTGTGATATCACACTTGTTTCCCCAATGACACAACAGTACAAAATGGCGTAGATTATGTCAGTATATTTGGTTTTATTTCAGAGCCTAGGTAAAATACACAGATAAGTATGCTTACCTTTAAGACAACTTGGAAATTAATATCGCCGTCCTTAGTGATATAGTGCACGGATCCCGGCGCCTCTTGTATGTCCTCCACTATGTATGTGATATTGGAGTCTGTCTGTGACCGCGTCAGACTCGGCTTACGTTCCGGAGTGGGTATGTGCTGTGAGCCTTGTATACTGACGGAATCCATTTGAGATTCTATTGAACCCTGAAAAAAAAATGAACCTTTAAACTTTATCAATCAGTTTTCTAAATATCTAAAACAGTTCATAATATATGGAGTTCATACTGTGCTTAAAACGCTGATAAAATGAAATTAAACCTGAGGCTTTCGAGAATTTGTATTATAAACCACACATTTTTAAATTTGAATCTTAAGAAGGTTAAAAGATTTTTTATTTAATACATACTTAATTTTTTGTAGTGATTCTATTTTGTAAAAAGGTTTTTATTAAATACTAGCTGTTGCTCGCGACCGTATCTCCGTCACCCACTCACTCCGTCCGCGTGATAACTTTCCTCTTAAAATTTTTTCTTATTTTTTTGCTACAAGCCTCACGGAATTCGAGACCATTCCAACGAATGCAAAACCGTGGAAATCGGTTTTTGCGTTCTGGAGTTGGTCAGAACGAAAAACCTGACTTATTTTTATATAATAGATTTTTCTTAATTAATCCTCTTTCATAAAATGCAACGCACAAGTATTGCAAAATGTTTTCTAGCTAAATGAATTTTGAACTTGTCTGTACCTGGCGAGTCTTCGACAAATAATCAGGAGATGGCGTTGGCGTGTGCTCAGTGACAGTTATAATCGGGTTCTTCTTCTTCTGCAAATACGACGGCTTGGCCGTTGTAGAGCCGTGGGCGCGCTCCGTTTTCATTTCACCGATATACCTAAAATTATCATCCTTGTTACTTTTAATGACTTCTCTACACAACCGTACTAAGCAATGCTATATTATGGTGATATTAAATTTTTATTGTTTGAATGACAACTGTTAAAGCATTAACGATTCAGCTATTGTGACACATGCAGGATCAGCATTTCATGATTCGATTTTGTGCTTTTCAATGATTATTCTGTTTGCTTTAGGATACATTATTATGGCAGTATACTATTGATAACTTGTTTAACAATCTTATTTAGATATTGCTCGATAACAGGTAAAATCCATACCTTATTAAAAACTATGATTTTATACAATAACTAAACAATCAGCTGTAGAAGAAGTACCCTTGACACTAAAATAATATAGTAATACAGTTATACTCTCTAATAAAATATATTGCAGACATAAACAGCTAGTCGTGTCAAAAATGTATTTCCGCTAATGCTGAAAATGAAATCTTTAAATACATTCGATATAAAACTTAGCAATACATACTTGTTTTTTGAAAAAATTGAGTTTCAAAAAGCTAGCTAGGCGATACCAAGCGGAGTTGTACTCTCTATCGATAGCTACCTCAACTTGAACTATCTAACGAAGCGCCTACGTCCACACGTTCTAATACAACTTACCCGTTGGATGCTAGCTCGTCAATCAGACAGCTATGTATCGTTCATCCATTACAAAGTGATGAAAGTAGATTAAGCGTAGAAACACGAGAGAAAGACAAAAACCAGTTAAGAATTTATAGAAAAAAATATTCGACGTCAAAACATGCTATCCAGTAATCAGAAAAAGACTAAGATAAAATAAAAATCAATCGAAAAATCGAAAGAAGCTCGAAACGATTAAAATTTGGAAAAATTTGGAATAAAGGAACCGTCGTTGTATAAATCCTACGGACCTACTTAATAAGAAACTGTCTTAAAATTTAAAAATCTAAATCCTATTTACGTATCTTGATAACCATTCGGTCGATAAAGTGGTAAACCTTACCTCAGACTAGGCATACTTTTGCCTTTGACGAGGTTGCATTGTAGAAAATCTCCGGTTAATTTCGGTCCATAAGAAGAATAGTTTGCTCCTAGCGCCGAGTTAGGCCGATCCTCCGTATTGTCTAAGCTCCTATGGTACTCCTAAAAGAAGAAAAAACATAAATAGTTCATAATGTTCAATATTTAAAAAATCTTATAGTCTGTCTTTAAAGCCAATCGTGGTTTTTGAAAATTTAAAAAAAGAAAACGTACAGATATCATTCTTACTGCGGTATGAAAACTAAATTTGTGCTCGTCTTGCCCGATCTTTTCCAGAGCTTTTTCTGATTTTGACAGCAGTTTCGTCTCAACGAACGCTTTGAGGTCCGCCATTTTCATCTTCCGTTTCACTTTTTCGCTCGCTCTTCTTGTCATGCCGCCTTCCTCGTCGGCTTTGGGAATGGAAGTGCAGGGCATTTCAGCGGCCACGGGAAAGTCTTTGGAGTCGGGTACCTCCATGTAATTTCGCATATCTTTGTTGTCAGAGCTGTCGTATATGGAGACCTCTATTTTCGGTATGGGCAGGGAGTTGCTGCGCTTCCTTGGTTGGACTTGTTTCGACATATCGTCACTTATGTCGCGAAGTCTGTAAAAATGTTATAATTTTATTGAAGGGCCGTTTATTAATCACGTCATGCCAAAAGAAAGAAATATCCGACAAAGATATGAGTGCCGAGAGCGAGTTTTTTTTCACATTCGACTGTGAAAGCGTTTCGGTGTTACTAAGATTTTATATGGGATTTGTACGTGTGAATGTGAGCATCGCTAGGTGGCGCTATACAAATCCCATATAAAATAAGAAGATTTTAAATCTTAAGATTTTATGTCTTTGGTTGAATGTGAAAAAAAACTTGCACTCGGCACTCAGGAAATGTAAAAAAGGGAGTTTGAAGCGTAAAGTTCCTTAAGTTCAAAAGTTGCTGAAAACCTTATGTCAGACAGCCTAGTAGCTCATGAGTAAGTAGTACTTAATTCCTTGATTATCTATAAATCACTTATTTAAATAAGGTGTTACCTGTTGTAGAGGTAATGTAAAGCCCAGTATACACCCTCCTCCTGCCACTGCACGGAGAACAGACATCGCATCGTAGCCACGTCCAAAAACGTCGCTGCAGCTGCCTGAAATATGTTGCAAATATACAGAACATAAAATATTTGAGTCTTTTTAAAGATATTTTAAATTGCAGCTTCTTTAACTGTAATCTTTTTTATACCAACAAGCCTCTTAATCCGTCCTTCGAAATCTTTGTTCTTAAACTTGGACCGACGCGACGTAGAAAAGACGATGGCCCCGGAGTCGCGTCACTCGCGCTGTTTGTAGGTGTTTGGAAATCATCATTTGGGAAATAACACTAAATTATGAATTTAAGCGAGTTCCACTAGATAAAAAATCAAATTAAAGATTGGTCTTAAAATTAGGTCCATTGGTTTAATCTTTTGCTGTAGATTTGAAAATGTTTTTTGAAAAGGTTCAACTTTGGATTTTTATACTATCGAGTTCATCTGATTATGTTTTTTTAAGCAAATTCCACTCTGATATATCCTCAACTAATACATAAATTTTTTTCAAAATAGTACGTCAATTTATAACTGATTCGTATTGATTTCAAAAAAAAACGGCATTAAACGGATAAGGCGCCCTTAAGTGCTTTATCAGAGGGAAAATAACTATTCGAAAAAAACGGACATACATAAACCAAAATAGCATACTGTACACATGTGTACTTTGAAAGCTACAAATCATAATAAATATTGATGTAACATATCGGTGGTGAATCATTCAATTATAGACACTAGCGTCATCTAGGTAGCACTACATTAGGTGTGAAACATACATGATGACAATGTTTGGCAGGTGGTGCTTTTTCGGTGGACGTCGGAGTACTTTTAAGGCCGGGGCCGCCGCCACTGTCCGTCAGAGATTCCTTGTCAGAAGAACTGAAAAGTAAACAGTATTTTTTAAAACAAATAATGATTACATTTTTTTTCCATCTGTAAAATAACTTTTCCAATAAATCGGACAAAACAGAGATGTGTGTTTTATTGCTGATAAAGAAAACTTTTTACCTCATTTTAGTTATTTGTGGTAATGGTTTGATGCCAGGTAGAGTTGGTTTGGGGTCGGATTTTCTTGTTTGGAACAGGCTCGGGTCGGCTGCGTATATTGTGTACGCGCCTCTATTGCCGCCGCTGTAACTTTGTTCGGTAGGCAGCCGGTAGATAAACTGAAACATACACACTATGACTTTGTTTTGTCACACCTGTATAGAACAGAAAAGAGTTACTACATTTAAAGCACAAAAATCTATTGTTTGCAAAAATTTCGTTTTTTTTTCAATGTCATAAACATAGTTATCATACTGGAAGTAAACTTGATAATTGCCTACCACATGCTCTTCTTCAGTGCTAGAACTTTCCTCTGGTATGGTTTCAGGGAAAATTGTGTCTTTAGGTGATGATAGCCAGGGTTCTTCCTCAGTACTGGCCTGCTTTGATGGAGCTTCAGATTGGGAAATTGAAACATTTTGACTTGGAGGACTTCCATTCACAGCATTATCTTCTTTAGAGAATTTGCCTGAAACACACATAAAAATGTATAATTAAGTGTATGACATATAAAAAATTAAAATACATTATCAACACAACAATATTATTTTATTCACTACTTACGTCCCAAAAAGACATCACTATTTTGGTGTTTCTTTGAAAACTTTCCACCTAATGGTCTTCGGATAGGTTTGACCAAAGTGGTAAAACATGGTGCATCAGGATGTCTAAACTCCCACATGGCATGCCACAATTTAAGACCATTTTCTAGGCGGTAGTTGTTGGTAAAATCTGACTCTTTCAGATGTTGAGATATTGGAGCAAAGAGATAGACAAACAGCTGAAAATAAATATAGTTCTTAGTATTTTGACATATTTTAATTAGGACGCTAGGAAATATTATACATAGAAAAAAATATTACAAATGTTGTATATGTATTGATATTTGTATACTTACAGTCATAGTAGGTATAGAGAACAAATAATGGAATAGGTTAGTATAGAATTTTCCATTTTCATAGTCGCTATCAGCGCACTCATCACTGGCATCAAGTAACAGCCAATGCAAAGTATACAGAAGTTTGGTCTCCACATTTCCTAGATTTTGCATATTGTCTTTTACCCTAAAATATTTAAATTGACATCAAAATGTCTGTAAAAAGTAAGCACAGTTTTTAAGTAAATATTTTTAGTAGTAATATGGGTTGCCTGGAAGAAACCGCTGTAAGTTGTAAGGCTGCCCTTTTGCTTTATTCCCATATTTTTTCTTTCTCTAATGTATGTATTTTTATAAGCAAATAAAGAATAAATAAATAAATAGTAGTTAAGTAAAAAGTTAATATTTTTGTAAGTTCTCTGTTTATTACGATTATTTACCTGTTGTGTAAAAGACCAGCAAGAGAATGCATGACATGGGGTAATGCTGCTTGTATGAGCCTCCATCTCGGTATAGCTTCAATAGCTTCAGAAAGGTTTGAGGCCAAGCCAAACCGGAGATTTTGTACAAGTACTTTTTCAAATAACTGTTAATTAGATAAGGAGTAATTAAATATCATAAGCAATTCTTAAAATATAGCACACATACCTTTTCATAGAAATTATTTTAAAAAATTTGCATATTACCTATTTTATAAAAGACTACTTCTGCTTACCTTGCAAGCTTCTTTTAATTCCTTGAAGCATAGGGAATAAACAAATAAAATTGTAAAATATTGAACATTTTCTGTGTATGAAAATTAGCATGCACTGAACAAATCGAGAAAGATATTGGTATAAAATGAACAAAACACATTACACAAACTATGGAATGAATATTTTTTGAAAAGGAAACTAAATTTTCATACCGAAATCCTATTTCAAGTGACAGAATACCAAAATCACCCTTAGTTTTATTTTTAAAAATTGCAACATAAACATAAACATGTCAATGTTAACTGAAAATGACAACTTTAAAGAAATTGACATTTTTAGTTTTTAAATAAAAAACAATGCAAAAGATACAAATTAATTTGATGCTACTACAAAGAACAGAATATCTTATATCACCTTTAAACTAGGGTTGTTGATTATGAAGAAGATGAGAAGGCAGAGGAATTGTCACGTGCAAAATTTAGAGGATGCGGCTGAGGAAGATAATATTTTGAGGAAGGAGATGCGGACGAGGAACAGGATGACAGAAAATTATATATACTGTTGGGGCCAACCCAATAGCCACTCTGTACATACGATATACATAAAAATTTAAAAAATGGCATTTTCCAGTGAACAAAACTCTGAACCTTGATTATTCTCAAAACGTTCATACAAAACACACACAGAAAAATTCAGAGGATTTTTTATTAAGAGGATGTGGTAACGGTTGAAGAACCCAAAATATTGCGAAACTTCTGAATTATGAGGAAGCGGAAAAGGAATCCTCAGCAATCCTAAACTAGTCCCCAGACGGTCACGTTCACAAATACACTGAGGTAATGCAGCATGGCATGCAGTACCTCATAGTATATGTGAAAGAAGCATGCTATCTCCAATTCAATCCGGAATTACCTACCGTCTTTGAGTTTTTACTTTTATCAACAACAAGCTGTTCCCGCGACTATGTCAACGTGAAACTTTATAGATGATTTCGTTTGTACAACATATTTTGTTACTGCTCGTCTCCTATTGGTTTTTCGATTTCGCCTGTAGTTCCCGAGAATAGCGCGTTTAAACAAACAAAAAAACAAACTCTTCAGTTTTATATTATTGGTATATATTTTGATCAATGTCAATAAATTCAAAAGGATGAGTTTTACAATAACAGCATCACCAAGACCGTAAGTAATTAAACCAAGGATTGGGTCAGAGTTGTTCGATATTTGTATAAAATAGAGACGACTTTCGACTTAAATAAAAACTTTAATCTCTCTTACTTTCAATTAGCCTCTCTCTTACTATCATTTTTGTCAAAATTTATGCTGATTAGTGAAACTTCGCAGACGCAACATCTATGCAGAATTGATGGAGAGTCCCTAGCTGATAACCCAGGGTTATTTACTTTATTCATTTTTAATAAAGCGATTTTGAAGCGATTCAGTCAAGTACAATGATCAATAGAATGGTGCTGAGCAAAATTTTTCGTGAATTGTTTGAAGGTATAGTAATAAGTAAAAAGGCAGGCACTATCTACAAACTTACGTGATGTCCCGGTGCTCGTTGACAGAACTGTTCACAATAAATACCTTTATTTATTAAAATGTTAGATCAATCAGGACGTAGGTACAGTACGCAAAAGATATGAACTAATTTAACATTAATATTCTAGGTATTTACTAAAATTTACGTGTGAGGTCCAAGTAATTACAAGAAATAGCCAGGGAGCATTGCCAGGGAGAGTGTAGATTAGATTTCTAGGAGTTCGTACAGAAAAAGCAGAGAAGTCATTTCTACAGAAAACAGAAACTGGTAAAAATGACTTATCTGCTTTCTATGCTTAATCTCATCATTTTTCAGACACCAGAGGTAGCAGCGGTAAATAACAGCTTTGTCAATAACTGGGAAATGAACTTCCAGTGGTCTATGGTTAAGGCTGTGGATCATCACGTGACACCTCACCTAACCCATTGAAAATAGTCAATGCAAGACAATTTATAATATTATTGTACTAACTGTTATGTATCGCATCTGGACTCTGGTTATGCATTTATTTTTACTGTTGGCATTTATATAATATAATAATGATAATAACAAAACTAACCCATTAATCTATTTTAGCGATAACCAAATGCAGTTTTCTATTAAATTTTCGCATTAAAAGTATTAAGTTTTTTTAGTGCTATTATTTTAAAATAATTGATTTAATAGATCTGTTATGCCATTCATATCAACTTTACAAATGACATAAACGTTTCTGCTGTAACCAAAGGTAGATCAAAATTAAAACAACACTGACCGTGCAAGCAGAGTCGTGGACTTTTCCAAACTTCGGTCGAACGAAGGGGGTGGTTTGCTTCCACAAGAACAACTGTACCGCAATCGGAATGATGTCTTCATTATAGGACTCATCCTCCGATGATTCTTTATTTTTCATCGTTAACTTTTTTTATTCCATCAGTACTGTATTAAAAATATATTCTTTAGCACGAAAACAATAATTTTATTCAACATGCTCAAAGAAAAAACTGACCTGAGCATGGATTAGCAAAAAATAATAAAAATTATGCGCATTTTCTTAGCTACGCGAGCTCTTCGAAGTGCTACGAAAGCGCGTAGCTCCGTAGAGGGACAACTGAAAGTGAGGTTTTGCGCATTCGCTACGAGAGCAAGTGTTAGGGTTGACAAAAACGTATTTTGTATTTTATTATAAATTTCAAAATAATATACGTTTTATGATATATATGTACATATGTATTTTACTACACACGTACGTACAACGCCGGAAATGTATTTTAGTAGCAACAGTATTCACTGTTGCTACTCATTCCGTAGTGAACTTCGTACAAGAGGCATACAAATATATAAAACCTCACTTATCGTGACATAGTTTTGTTATAATATAATGTAACAAAACAAATATTCTTTTAAAAACGAGCCCTACGGTGTCGTAATTCCCTTGACGCCTTTTCATTACCGAGAAGTCCAACTCATTAGCTGACGTACCTCCATAGAAATGTAATTAACACCACCAGCAATTTGATGATAAACAGTGTAAATAAAACTAAAAAAATGACAACCCTACGCGAGATCCATTGATCTGTGCGCAGTTCGAAACCAGTTTTCGGAGCAGCCTCCCGTTGCCATAGCAACCAGGTCAGCTGATACAAGTGTGTCAAACCTTCCACCACCTATATTTATTTTGTAGAAAACATCGTTAGGAAAATAACGATGTTTATAAAGCTCTAACGAACGTCGTTTACGGTTATCAATAGTCACATAAAGGTAGGCAATTTACTTTATAAATAGAGCAGTAGGGAGCGGCTGCAATAACATTTTCCACTTTACAGATTGTTTTACCGGTATACATTGTTGTCATTTGAACCCGCGGGGTTCGGAAGCAGAGGTATAATTTTCTTTCGAAAGGGTAAAAGTCATAAAAGCTCATGTTGTGACTTTGCTTGGATCTGTTTTTTTTTTTACTAAACTTAAGATTTAGTTTAGCTTCTTAGACTTTACTTAATTTTATTCGCATTGAAATAAAATTAAAATTAAATGTTTAAATAATACTTACTCCCTTATTCATAAAATAAGTTATGCAATGTTTGCTAATCAAGGTTGGCTGTCCCTTTCTGTCGCGTAACGTTTTCAATATTCTAGAAAGGGACTGCGAATCTTGATTAGTTATAGAACACTGTTTGAATATATTTGAATAAAGGGTTAATACATAAATAAAGTTTTTTAATATATACCCAGCAGTTTGTGCCCGCATGTCGCAGCAATAAAATATTTTGCGAGAGAGAGTGTGTGTGTCAAGAGAGTGAGAGAACAGTTTAGTAGTTCCTTAAAATTATTCAATTTTTTATTGAGTGGAATATCTTGCAGCAAGATCTAGAAATCAGCTAAAATAGTTCGAGGTTAAACAATACTGAAGCGATTGGCGGGGCGTTACAGAAATAGACACAAATTTTTGTATGAATAACGATCTCCTTGAACGTATTCCACAATCAGTGTACATCCAGTAGCGTTTGTACGATTAGAAACAAAATATGGCATTGGAAAATTTATTACTATTTTATACGTGATTTTATTTATTTTAAGTTAACTTGGTCTTCAATAATTTAAAAGGCCACGGTTTACATTTTATTAAGTACAGTAGCGAGTTTACAAAACGGTCATCTAGAAATTAAGTATTAAGTGACGTTCAAACGTAGGCGAGTTAAATAACCATAAGTTGCTGGTTTGATAACAAGATAAGTCTCCATAAATTGCTCAATTACTGCCTACAAACTAATTAAATTTAATATTTACTCAACCAAATACCTATTGTATTAAAATTTTTGATAAATTAAATATTATAATATGAACTGTACTAATCTCAAACGTCTACACGCTGGTGAGTTAAGTTGGCGGGATGCAGGAGATGCGAGAGGGGGGGGGGGCACTTCGCACTAAACATACAACTTAACTCGATTTTACCGTTCAAACTCGCCAATCGCGCAAGTTAACTCTCTACTTAATTAAATCAAATGTAAATCGGCACTAAGAAACAGACGAAGGAAACACAGAAAGCTAATAAAAACTTTTTTTTTAAATAAATAAAAACTTTTTTTATTTCCACTTACAATACAAACTGGCTGTATAGAAATATTTTCTCAAATGTAAGGGAACTTCAGTATTGCGAGCGTAGATTGCGAGGTGTTGCAAAGCAGACAAGTAAAACAAAATCTCAGAAAAGTGCAAATTAATAAGCAACATAAAAATAGTAATGATGACAAAGAAAACAGGTAAAATGTAATAATTTTGCGGTCGCTAATTATTTGACCTTTATTATTTTGTTACGTAAAGCTTATGTTTGATTTTGCTCTGTATATCAGGATGTATTCAAAGAAACTTTTTTTTGGCTTAAATTCTATTGTCCTAGGAATCTAATTTATTTACTTATGAAGTCACTTTCATTTGCTTTTAGAAAACCAAGAAAGTGATCATGACCGTTTTTCTATGGCAGCTACGTACCTGGTTAATGAAGTTTTAGAAGAAGCATGTATAATAGTTAATACAGCAAATGAGTCTAGTAAGAGTAACTTTCAAATCATACTATTTTACAAACCTTAAAGTATAATTGTCTGTCGATGACGTTAAAACTACTTAACCGATTTTGATGAAATTTGGTATACAGATAGAAAACTTGCAGACTGAGGTTGTAATACTTTTTTAATTCAGACTATCATGCTCCTGTGAGATTAACAATAACTTACGAATATATCAATTCCATGCTGGCAAGGCCGAGGTTAAATATGTGCAGATGCAACGTAAGCTTTACATATTATGATAATTATGTTACATTTTTAGATGATCCTCGGAAATACATTTCGTGCTTGAAAAATTACAAAAACCAAGATGATGCTTATGGTCATAATTTAACTTTTGTAATTAACAAAGATTGCATAAAGGATGCTATGTTGGATAATTCTATTGTCACTTCTACGCCACAAAAAGGTATCGATTTTAAAATTTTCAGTAATTTTATCTTATAAAAGAATGCAAAAAATTTAATACTTTAAACCTTTTAAAGGTCAAGGCGATGAAGAGATCAAATTGGCAAATGAAAACAATACAATTAACTCTACTTCCACTTACATTACTCAGTTATTTGATATTACTGAACTAGTTGCAACTGAAGATGAAAAAGATATCGAAGAAATCAAATTATCTGATGGGTCGATCCTTGAAGATGTTATAAAAATTCTAGATCATTGTCTCAATATATCGGTTACTACTCTTTTAACATCTGAAAACAACGAGAATGATTATGAAGATTTTGTGAATGAAAATTCTGCTCAAACAATCCGATTTATTCCTAAAGGTCTTAATGAAATCTTTGATGTTGATGTAAAAATTAAACCAACAAGAAGCTTAAATAAAGCTGCTGAAGCAAAAGACGGGAAGATGAATGAGGTTGGCTCTTCATTTACTTTAGTGTCCATTTTCAGCAAAATTTACGATTGATATTAACGTTCCTTGACTTTGATTATAAATTTAACTAATGCACGTAATACATTACTTACAGAAAATCTGCTTAGAAGATTTATGTTCTTATGAAAATGCATATCTGACTTTAAACCGTAAGTGAATTTTTAATGGAATAGTGAAAGATTATTTTGCTTCTGGCACTCTCTTTAAGGGAAATCAAACTATTGCAATATGATTTGTAACATTAAAAAAAAAGGGATTATATATATTGTCAGGTGATGATGAGCAAGATTTTGATACGTCGGATATCAAACTCCAAGATCCAAGAAAGATCACATTGCAAGAAGTGGACCTTACACCGGAACAAGACGTCATTAAAAAAGTAGGACAGGTTAACGATATTCTCGCTTGCATAATCCTAGTATACCATTTAAAATGTTATAACATTTTTTTTTAAATAAGAAACAAAACAAAAATTTTTAATATTTTTTACCAATTCATTAAATCCTGGACGGGTGCTACCACGAGAAATATACATATTTGTTTATATTTGATAATCCAAAACGTTAAAAGCACTTAATGATACATAGTTTCTTGGATTGATTCCAAACATCATTTTACTGAAGTACCTATAACAGAGTTTAAAATATTTTAGGAAAATCGAGAAATGCCTACGTCATCCAAAAATGCAGATGTAATGACGGATTCTCGTAAACGCACGTTGATTAACCGATGCCGGCTGCAAAGTAGGAAAATTCTGGCTCGTTTGCGTAGTTGGTTGTGGAGAAAGTCAATAAGAAAATACAAGGTATATGTGTGAGCTGCCCTTGTTGAAAAACAATCCAAAAAAAACGCAATTGCAACGATAACAAATCAAAATTATTATGTAAAAGATGTTTTACTAATACTTTTGTGCGAATTCATGCGATCAATCTACTTATGTAGTATTGCTATAAGTAGTAACACCTAATTAATAAATATCTACGCATGTTCTTAGATTTTATACCATAAAATTTTATCTGTGATGTTATTAAGGTATGTATTATAAGTTAGTTTTTAAATTTTAATTTGAACAATTGGCACAATGTTTCTTTTTTTTTAGATAAGTCGTGGATGGGCTGGAGCAGAGCGTGGTATGAGTTATTTGTCTCCAAGAGTTAAGCGACGAGCTAGTAATCTGCTGGACTACTGGCAGTCTCGTGCTACCTTCTCGCACAGTGCCTGGAAGTTCAACACCATAAGCGGTGCCTTTGTTAACTCAGCTCTTTGGAAGGAACTTGGCTCTAAAGTGCAATTCAGAAATTCTTAAACGAAGTTTTTAATTTCGGATTAGTTTATGCGAACGAAACAATAAAATTTTATTTAAAAACATTTTGGTTTAATCTTTCACACTTTTACATTACCCTAAAGTAGTAGGGAATGCATTGGACCTATACATTAGTAATTTATTATCAAGCTTCATTAAGCCGATTGTAGAAAAAATAAGTTTGAAACTTATGTTATGGAAAAAATAAAACCTTAAAAATAAAAGGTAGCCACGGCGAGTTCAAGTGTTGTCGATAGCTTGCAGCTTGACCTGATTCCACTAATGGTTGAGCTGGGATATAAGTTTGTCAGATACAATAAAAGTGGCAAATCATGGCGCATATTCTGTAAATGTCTGGTTTCATGCATTCACTATTCCTATGTGTTTTTTTAATAGATCTAAAAAGGTTCTTTAGATTAACATTAAATTTTTTAATAAAATCCTGAACTCTTAGTGAAAAATATTTAATTGAGAGTGAATTTTATTGCATTAGTTAATTGTTTCTTGATAATTAATTGACCAAAATACACTTCCCACGTATATTTGTACAAATAAGTAGGTGCGTAATATTTTTAACGGTACAGTCACTCCGGCGCACATATGACATAATGACAATACCTCCGCTCGAACAATATATTTTCCTACACGCAACTCGGATTCCAAGAATATATACGTGTATCGGATAGATTTAGTTTATAGTACATATGTGCTATGTATAAATCGTCGTTTATTATGGGAAAATTGAAAATACTCCTGGTCTCTTTCGCGCACACGTCCCTGTTTCGAGTCTGCGGCGGCGTCGTCGGCACGGTTCAACTCCGCCGAAAATAGAACAGTCGTGGATTCCTGGGCTAAATCTCGAATATCCACGCGAGAGCGCCATCTCAATCGGTTAAAACAGTCCGGCGAAAAGTTCCCGAGCCCCACTTCTTGTCTGAACGTCTGCCAGTGAAGACCGGGAAGGAACCGACACCACACAAAATGGTGAGTCACTAACCAGTGAAATTGTGCCACGGATCAGTGAAAACTCGGATCTAACCAGTGATAAAACCTCGTGATACAGATTCCGCAGACCGGAGCTCGCGAGATTCGCTGATAGTCCAAAGTGCCGTGATTTCGCGAAAGTGAAATATAATGTCTCTCGGACTCCAGAGCGAGTACATACAGTGCGTGAAACACAGACCCAAGTACCACATAACTACACACTAAGTTGTAACACAATGTAACGAAATATTTTTGGTCATTTTTCAGAGCGACCTCAGCAAGAACGACGTTGAAAGTGAGTATTGAACAGTTCCTACTACTAAACTAGTGATTGCATGTAATAGTGTCCAAAAATTTTAATGTTAAAGACGGTAAAGTTAAGACAAACAATTTAGAAACATCTTTTTATAAAGTCTAGTATCTTTCATTTTCAATTTGTTACTCTGTATAGGCTAAGTTAATTATTAAGAAACATATCTTTATAATATCTCGATCAGCAAGTTAAGAGAAACGAACACTCCAAAGGATGAATAAGGAGAAAGTGTATTGGAGAGATGTTCGATTGATGGTTGTTGTACACTTCAAATTGTTTAAAATTTTTTGAATTTTAAAAATCGATAATTGGAATCTCATTTACTAATCATCGTGTTGAAACTTCATCGTGTGTATCGGAGCACACCGGTTGCTATAAGATATCGCAGTAGTTGCTGTAAGAGGTCGCAATGGGGCACCGTAGTTGCGCGAGCGCCGTTCCTAAATTAACTCATTGCGTCACGTGACCAGCCCGCCCGCCCAAACAGAGAAACTCCGCTCGGATTTCACCGACAACGCATTGCCAATTATCGGCGTACTGGGGCCGAAGAAATTATTTCGTAAATACGGAAATGCAAGCCTCATTTTATTCAAGACCACAGATTCGCACTTGACATTTACATCCAAGGCGATCGAAACATTTAGGAGGAGGAACAATTTTAATAGAGACGTTAATTGAATAATGATTGCGCTGATTTGAAATATTTATCGAGGTCATCAATAATAAACAGACGCTTAATTAATTATAATTAGACATCAGTTAAATGATTATTTTGCAACAAATAGGTGGAAGTATTAAAATTGGGACAGTCACAATCGAGATATAATTAGATTGTGACTCAACGAATGCGAAACGAACAAATAGAAGGAAAGATACTGTTACGGAATCGCCTACGCGTATCACACAGTACACCTAAAATATTATGTCGAAAGAAAATTAAATAGAATTTTCTACAAATATGGCAACAATTTGAAAACTAATATATAACTATAATACGTATATAGAAACACGAGCGAGTACTGTTGATAGATAATGTAAGTTAATTGTAAAAAAATAATACAATGTTTAGGTCCCTTTTGAAATCGTTACAGCTAACTATTAAAAGAAAAGCGACGACTAAACATGAACAACTTGTTTTTTTTTCAGGGGCATCCTTCGCCTTCTCAATCTACGACTTCGATGGCAGTGGCAAGATCGACGCCTTCAACCTAGGCGATGTGCTGAGGGCACTCAACTCAAACCCCACAATGGCAACCATCGAGAAGCTCGGTGGTACAAAGAAGAAGGGCGAGAAGATGCTATCAGTAAGTCGTTACATTCAACCATTAGAACATAGAAGGAGAAGTAGTCATGACTTTTTAAGATGGAATATTAAAATGCCATTGTTAGGTAAATGTAGAGCCATTTGCTGGAGGACAAACCACAAACATTGTTGATGGAAAAGACAATAATTATAGATGAAAGCGAAGCAATATTCTTATAAGTAACAACAGGTAGCAAAAATAATCTATGAATTACTACTATTTTCTTTGAATTATAAGATTAATTTTTTGGAAGAACTTGACCAATGAAGTTAAATATCATAGCTCTTCACAAGACTTGTCGTTATTGTTATGTTCTGCTCAAAATATTTTCTGTGTAACTATTTCAATGTGTTTGACATTTTTTATTTATTGTCATTAATAGATTCTGTTTCATTTTAGATTGAGGAGTTCCTTCCCATCTACAGCCAATGCAAAAAAGACAAGGACCAGGGAGTCTACGAAGATTTCTTGGAATGTTTGAAACTGTATGACAAGAACGAAAATGGTCTGATGCTTGGCGCTGAACTTACACACACACTCTTAGCTTTAGGTAAGAATTGTTTATTTACAATTATTATTTTGATATCCTACAAAAAACTTTGAACTGGAATTGTAGAGTAAAGAAGATTTACATATCAAAACGAAATAAAACAAGAAAAGGGCTCAACTTACTTAGAAGCAACCATCCATTAAAAATAAGGAAATTCGTCGATTTAGGATTAGGTTATGTAGATGAACTGGTTTTTTTAAGATATTTAGGGGGCAAGCGAGCAGACGAGTTACCTGATGGAAAGCAACTGGCGTCGTCCATGGACACTCGCGACAACCGAAGAGTCGCAAGTGCGTTGCCGGCCTCTATGAGGGAATAGGGAATGGAAATAGGAATAAGGGATTAGGGAAGTTGGGCCACCGGTAAACTCACTCACTGAATGAAACACAGCATAAAGCCGTTTCACGCCAGTTTTCTGTGAGGCCGTGGTATCACTCCGGTCGAGCCGGCCCATTCGTGCCACACATGGCTCTCCCATGGCAATGAGCATCCGTATTATGTACTTGAGATCGGAAAATGTCTCATTGGTAAACGCCTCCACCGGGGTTCGAACCTGCACCCTCTCGAGTGCGAACCAAAGGTCTTACCCATTAGGCTACGGACGCTGGCTTTCATTCTTAAGGCCAAGTATCGTGCATTATTATTTGACAGTACAAGTGGCACTATTATGACCCTTTAGCGTACTTAGCACTTGCAAGCACCCTTCCCTATCAGTCAAGGCCAACTATAGCTTTTGTCCGTCAACATACACATTATCATATTATTGTAATTTGACAGTTTTCTTTTTTTAATGATCTTTAGGGGGCAAACAAGCAGACGGGGATCCTCAAAAGGAAATGGGGAGTGGGAATAGGGATAGGGGCATTAGGGAAGTTGAGCCACCGGTAAACTCACTCACTGAACAAAACACAGCGCAATGCCGTTTCACGTCGAATCTAAATAATTTTCTGGAAGAATAATTTTCATGTTGTTATTAAATTCATCAATATTTATTTTTGTCCAACAGACTTTTAGATATCTTTTCCAAAGAAAACAAAGATAGGCTTAAATAAATAAAGATAAACTTTTACTTGTTTGAACATTTGGCTGGCGGCCATGTTATTTCGATCGCAGGTAGAAATGAAGACATCCGATTCAGCGCTAGGTGGAAAACTTTAATTTAGACTCCGATCATCTGCCAACACTATTTTAGAACCAGCGACATAGAGATTGCAAAATATATAATATTGATTATTGATTCTTACGAACATGAGTGCTTTTTTAAATCGTGTGAATATTAAATATATTTGTAAAGACAACATCTGATTTGATCTCAATCACAATTAGGCACATGATATAAAGAACACCAAAGAAGTTCTTCATTTGAAGTATTCTTTTGATGTCCGCTATATATGTTTGCAAGGGTTACCAATCTATTACATATGCAGCTGAAAGTCCATAATATTAAAAAAATAACAAAAATAATATTCAAGGGTTCCTAATTTTTTCTTCTAATCTTCAGGTGAGAAACTTGATGACGCAGAGGTAGCGGAAGTGTGCAAGGACTGCATGGACCCCGAAGACGATGACGGCATGATTCCATATGCTTGTGAGTATCACGCCGCTTTTTACTTCCCGTTCTAGCAGTGTTGCAAGATTATAACACTTTTTAATATTGCATATTGCGTTAATATAAATAAACAGTAAATATTAACTATCTTAAATTCGTTGTTTCTTAGTCTGAGAATATTGCGTGTAGAACATTCTAAGGTCTAGAGCATCTGGCAGCACTGTAAATATTTATTTTATTTATCAAACATAAAACCCCTTTAAAAATTTGCACCATTCCTTAAAACATTAACCGTCTTATTCATAATATTTAAACAGTGTTTAACTAATCCAGGTTGGCTGTCCCTTTCTGTCGTTTGACGTTTTTATTATTCCAGAGAAGGACTGCGAATCTTGATGAGTTAAATACCGTTTAAATATTTTTATGAATAAGGGGGTTAATGTATATTCATAAATTTATGTAAAATTTTTCAAATTCACCAATCCCCATTATAAAATGGAAATTTAAAAAGCAAAATTCGTGACACTATTAAGCACCAATGATTTTTTGACGAATTCGTATTTATCATTTACTTATTTCATCAAAGATTCCATGTTCGTCAAAGAAGCATTATTTTAAATTTTAAAATATAAAATTAAATCACACCCACTTTGTGTGTGTGCACTTTAAATAAACCGTAAACTTTTGTTTATACATAAATATACTTAACTATGTTTTAATTTCAACTGCACCTGCAGCGGCGTTGTTAAGACATATGCCGCTGCGTAAACCAATACAAAACTTGCTGATTGTGTGTGTGTTTCCCTTTTATCCATTTTCAGCATTCCTGAAGAAGGTCATGGCGTAGAGCAATACAAAGTCTTCAAAATTAGTTATAAGATCGTAAGTGAAAGTAGTGGTGTCGTCTGTCGACGTCCGTTTTCGCTTTTGTCTTTGAAGCGCCTAGCGATTCTATGTTCTAGGATTCGTTCCAATCTTATCAACACCTACATGCTTACCATGACTAAAGTAGATATTGGAAAGGTAAAGCTTTACATAGGAGTTCTGTAAAATTCCATTGTCTGTCTTACTGAAAGATACACTGTCTACGGTGGTCATATAAGCATGTTGCAACAATGTCGTTATTATCATGTTATCTCCCGTTTCTTTTTCTTTTGGGAGAAGACATGGTATGTACTAGCAAGGCATTGAAATTAACAGGCGTTTGTAAAATTGGAACTCAAGCTTTTAAAATCTCTATTCGCATTTCTATCAAGGATAAATTTTCAAGTTATGTATCTAATGCTTCGATTTGCGATATGTTTAAGTCTTATTAATAAAGTTACATTATGATGATTGAATACATAAGACTGCACATTCTTATACTTTTCAATATTAACTACATGTAATCACATATTATTATCGGTTTTGGTTTATCAATTGGGTTCTTGATTATTCTAAATTAATAAAATGCTTCTTTATGTTTAACATTGGCTTCTACCAAATAGTTCAAAATGTATTTTTTGACAATAATATTTATAATTGGTCAAATAGCAGACACAATATAATATTATTTTTAACAATTTAAATTTTATTGTCTTTTGAAAAATTAATGTACAACAAAGCACCGTTTATTATACAAATATTGAAGGCCTGTTTCACCGCTTACTAATTAAGTTTCTGATAGGCTATCCACATTTTTTTTGTACAAATTCTTCATATAACATCTGTCAAAAAAAGATGTGGATAGACTACCTGACGCATTATCAGTAAGCGATTAAAAAGTCTTTAATATCAGAATTATAACGTCTTTGTTTAGGATACAATATTATGCTCACAAATCATCAACTACCCAATCTCATCATAATGTAACGTCAATTGTAATAACTTCTCGATCTTTCTACGACGTGTCGCTATAACATCATTTATGGTCTACAGCTTTCCTGCGAAAAATGTGCGATGGTTGGCCACCTAAACCAACAGAGGGCGGCGAAGCGCCAGCGGCGGAGGAGGCGGCGCCGGCCGCGGAATAAGCGTTGCCCACTGCGCAGCAACGGCTGAGCCAACCCCAGCAACACCGCTGAGCCAACCCCAGCAACGACATCGCTGAGCCAACCCCAGCAACATCGAGACCCGCTTACCATCTGCGGATTACCCCTTTTTATACGGAACAACTTTTTAAATTTTTTGTACAATTTTCTACTGCTGACTGTACATAACTAATATTAAAAGAACTGTAATGCACGTTGTACGTGTCGTTTAAATTTATTATTATTTATTAAGTACATTTATATTGAGAAAAACCAGAAAGCCGTAATTATTTTTAATAAAATATTAAAACGTTCCCGAACCTTGTTATTATCAATCGATATTCTTTTATGAAAAATATGGCTCTTTAGAGATCAGCTGCACTGGCTAGATAAATAATACCCTCAATTTGTCTCCATAGGTTATAGTCAATTTTTTTAATACGACCTTAGGTCTAGATAAAGACCATATAATAGGGGAAATTAAAAGAGAACCAGTTGATTGACGGACCTTCGTCATTTGGTCGGAATATGTCAATTCCATGTAAGTCATAATCTGTCGGCTGGGTTTGACATGACAACCCGACCAAATTACTTAGATCTACGATCTGTACCTGTTTCAACTTCTCTGATTGTACAAATCAAGCATCCTAATTATTACTGTTTTGTAACACGCTTTAACACTGTAAGAAAAAAAAAGCGCTGACATCTAAATTCCTTCACTAAACCTCCATTAAATTTCATATAAACATTAAGGAAATACGACTAACTTTTCCAGAAAAAAAACATCTACTACTTCCTACTCCTCCTATCTTTTTCTGATTAATTTCGTTGCGGGTCCCAAGGCCGCTTTAGCAAGTCCATCGGGCTCCCTGAGAATTGAGATCATATCAAAGGGTGTTCGTGGTCGGATACCGCTATCGATCCTGGCGACACAGGAGATACAATGGTGGGAATGTGTGGTAAGTAAAGCCCGTTTCAAAAGGAACTGTTCCAGAACTGTTGCGGATTATTTATCTTCACTTTTTTATGTTACACTCTGTCTAATGATATAGTACAAATTCCCAGTCTGCACTTCAAATAATTATAATATAAAAAAAAAAAAACAAAGTAAAACTCTTACAAAAGCTTGATAATAAAAATTCAGACAAAAGGCTAATTAGCAATATCGGCTTTTCATCAACTGGGTACAATCCCGAGCTTGGGGATGTATTTTGTGCTTACTCTGTCGTTATCCAACCACAAAAGTATTTAAGGGCTCGTAGTTTACGTTTACTTTGGCTACTTATTGCAAGTCTTTGACCTATACAGGGTGTAATAAAAGTAAGTTATAAAACTTTAGAGTGTCTCGTGTATAGAGCTCACTTGTTAAAGTGGTGTGTGTCGCTGTAAGCGAAATATTCTCTAAGATTTGTATGGGAAATCTCATGTCGCTGGAGCGCTCGCCCGTGCAAATCTCAAAAAATTATATCGCTTTCAACGCTTATACCTTTACAGTGAACTTTTTACAAGGGATGCATACACATTCTCAAGTTTCATTTATATATCACGTATCTTTGTTACATCCTGGCATACATTAATGGCATATTGTGAACAGCGTATGTGATATGAGTACCTTTATTTTTAAATTAACATTACTTTGTATGTTAGAAATACGAAAGGGACTGCCAGATAGTACTTGGCTAGAACGCTAAAGAAAATGGCGCGGAAAATCTTTTGCCGGCGCACGGCATCAATAACAGAGTTTCGGCTGAACTCGGCTCCTTTCGGGTCCTCGATTGTGATGCTGTAATTTAGTGTTGCCATGTTAAAGCGATGTCCCATATTATAGGCAGGGTTAATAAATTAAGTAACTTCGTTTATCATAATTCCATATCTTAAATGTCCCTTGACCTAAAGTTTTTATAAAAAACGCAGATCCACTCTCGTTTTTGAAGGGCAAGTCGTTGCAAACTGAAAAACAATGGATGTAAAGATCTATGATATCATATAAACTTTTGATTTTTTTTATTAAAAATGTAATGTTTATTTAGGAATTATAAAGAAAAATCATAATATTAGACACATTGACTTGTAGAAATTATTTAAATCGATTAATTGTGTTTTTGAAAACATACGCTCCATATTGCAAGTTGGTTATCTAAAAAATATTATAGGTGTTAATCCAGGGTTTCAATTAACTAAAAGACTAGTTTTATGAAAATTAACGCAACTAATCAACGCGCAAGGCGAGGGTAGGGTGCTGCGCGAGGAATCAGTAGGTCGGGTGACATAGCATAGCTGACATCTCGAGCCAGGAGTCTAATTAGTTCGCAAAAGTTGTAATATAATATTATAACTAATTAAGAACATTCTATTATAAAGTGGCCCTTTGCAAGATTTCTACGCTGCGCCCGTTATTCCTCTCTCACTAAGCACTAAGCTTTCAAATCGCTGGCAGCTGTGGAAGGTCAAAAAAACAGTCTATAATTTTGAAAACAATCGTATCGGGTCGAGTCAGAAATAAGCAATTTTTTACTTTCTGTAGATTTTCATGCAAGACAGTGTTTTTAAACTATGGCTAATTTCATATAATAAACAAAATTTATTAATAAAAATTAAGAACGGGTTTCTGATAATTTGAGGGTATAATTAGTACGCTATTAGCGTACAAACTACCATAAGGAAGTTGCTTTTAAAAGAGCTATCATAAATTACAATAATTCTTTATAACTACATCTACAGACTATGTTGGATTATGTCATTTCAAAATGTAGGGAAATAAAATTGTCGGAGTGGTATCACCAGTCGAGTTTACTCCCTGTTCGTACGCGGTTGTGTTACTGGCGGCGCAGTTCAAATCCGCTGTGTTATCGTGCTCTGTGTTTACCTTGTGATTATAGTGATAAAGTGTACCGGTGTGTTGCATTAAAAACAGGTGAGATTATTACAAGTAATAAAATATGTTACTACAAAATAATAAACTTAAAATCGTTTAATTAGTAGGTTTAATTAGTTCTCATTAACATTTTGTGGGTTCCAAGACAGTTTTAGCAGCAAGTAGTATTAAAAAAGTAGTTTTTAATATGAATTCTGCTGCTGATTCTGGCGAAATAGAGGATTAAAGGCGTTAATGGTGGGAGTGTGTGATGTGGCACAACGGCCAAAGCCCGTAAAAATTGGAAGTAAATACTGATAAGTGAGAGATACGGGTGTGATAATTTATTTTGTTTATTTACAGGTGTGTGTCTGTGACAAAATGGCTGAGATAAAGGATTCGCCGGCAAACCTCCAAAACAAAGAGGACAAACATAACACAGGTCAGTTTAGATGATTTCACCTAAAAGCGTTATGGGATTTTTACGACCGCAATAATTAATTTGCAGTGATCGATTCCCCAAAGCGGTTCTTTTAGCAAGTAGGAAATACTAATAAGTGACTAATTTTGTTATTGTTGGTATATATATGTAGTAGCCGAGATCGGCTAGCAGGAGTATGGTGTAGAGGTAATTATAATAATAAAAATATTTTCCAATTTTCTGTGCCAGTGAATCGCGTAGATGATTCTAGCATGTTCTAGCAGATTTTTTAAAGATAAAGCACCTGTTTAACCGCTTACTGTTAAAGTTTCTATCAGGCTATCCACAATTTTTTTAACAGATTATCCACACAGCATCTGTCAAATATATTAATAACAATAACATAAACTTTATCAGTAAGCGGTGAAACTGGCCCTAAGGCTTTGAAAAGGTTATGGTTATGGCTGTAGTCTGCGTGGAATATTTGGCTACTACTAGTAGTGAAGTAGTAAAGCAACATACTTTACAGCTCAATAATTCTGCGTAACAAAATAGAATCTGCCTCCATTCAGATTTAAATAATATAAGAAACTGGTTCTTACCCTTATAAATGCTAGCGACGAAGACATTCGGCAGCTGAGATTTCGGAATATTGAGTAGTATATTTTCACTTTAAACCATAGAATATAATAATTCAATAACATAATTTATAATATATCAACACCAAATGATTCTTAAATAGCTGGAAAATAATTAAGTACATGCAAGTTTTGTCATTTATTAGAAAAAAGTTCTTGGAAGGATCTTGTCTTTGCATTCTTGCCTTGGGCGAGCCATGGGCCGGGCTCGACCGGAGTGATACCACGGCCTCACAGAAAACTGGCGTGAAGCGGCGTTGTGCTGTGTTTCGTTAAGAGAGTTTATCGGTTGCCCAACTTTCCTAATCTTCCTATCCCTATTCCCTATGTCTTCATAAATGACCGGCAACGCACCTGCGAATCTTTGGATGTTGCGAGTTTCCATGCGACGGCAGTTGCTTTCCATCATGTAACCCGTCTGCTCGTTTGTCCCCTAAATATCATGAAAAAAAATGGTACTTAGATCGTTATAAGCAGAGCTATGAGGACACTACCGCAAGAAATATATCACTCTAGTATTCCATATCACTTATTATTTTCATCCAGATTATTTTGTTTCGTTGTTTAATTTGCAACGAAAAGGCTTTACAATTACAGGACCGATTTTGATATTTTGCACAAAATATACAGGCTTAGGCTGAATACTGAATAGCAGAGAAATGTCCCAATACGAGTATGTTTTGGGGGCACAGAAGTCTAAAATTGTATATTAATTAGGCTTACAAGAGGTAGCATAAAAACAAAATAGCATTGTAAACACTAAACACACAAATTGTAAAAAGGACATGACCATACAGCCTATTATAGACGTCCAAAGTTGGAAATATAAAAAAAAACACTAAACATTGCCCAAAGTTCCGCGTTTTATTTCTGAGTCGATGCATGTCATTAGTGTTCCTTCAATACCCTTCGACGCCAAGGGTCTGTTACATCTGCTTAAGCATTCTCGTACGTGACTACTTACGAGTTTCACCGCCAAGAGATTGTGGACAATCTCGCGGGCTTAAAGACCTGCCGTTTTAGCTGAGGAAGTTTTATATACGGTTTATCCGGCAAACGTTGTTTTGCCTTATACGCTGTGGAAATGTAGCGAATAAGGAGTTGATATTTCAGACGTTGAATTATAACAGCTTCTTTAAAAGTATCCTTTAAACTTTGATCGAGCGAATAGTGATAGATTAAGGTTTGTGAGCTGTTAAGGCCAAACTTTATTTCGGATAAGTAAAAATAACTAAAAATCAATTAACCCCAAACGCAAATGATATTTGCTATATTCGTTTCTTTTACTCATTCCGACCACATTTTCTAGAATTTACTCAAACTAAAAGTGATTTTGCCCCCAAAGCGTTAGGATTTTGGCAGCGAAAACCTCAAAATCATTTTAGTCGGGTTCTTCAACATGTACTTTGCGCTGATGTTATAACATCCATATTATATTGACAATATAAGGTAAAAAAACATGACTAAATTTTGATAGACAACATTTTTACAGCCGTATATTTATACTAATGATTATTATTCAAGGTTAGCTCTGTTATTTCAGAGCGTGGCAAACAAGACCCAAGTTAAAGATTACTACGAAAATTTTAAATCTCGAAAGGTCATTTTGATTATTACGTAGCAAAAACGTTTTATGCAAACACTGTAAACCGTCATATTATCCCTTTCATTGCGCTAAATACTAGAAACTTTTGTCGTGTGATCCGTGCTACGGCACAGATGTGCCGGCTCGACCGGAGAGACACCACAGCCACAGAAAACCGACGTGAAACAGCGCTGTGTGTTTTTGTGCGTGTTGTGTTTTGTCGAGTTAGCAAATTTATTGGAGTCATTACTCCTTACGCCTTTTTTTGATTACCTATTACCTATCCCCATTCCCGTAGCTTTGATGTGTTAGCTGTCCTTGGGCGACAGAAGTTGTTTTTCATTAGGTGATGTGTCTGCTAGTTCCTTATAATTTTATTAACCATACCACGAAAAGGAACATTAGTCAAAAATGGACGTGAAACTTTCATACATTGAATAGATTGTCCTACTAGGATCGGTCTAGAATGGGATATGACTTTATTTGCGTTTTTATATCAGCAACTAGAGTCACATAATTAAGGTCGTATTTTATTTTAATCTACAAGAATTATAACCGGTATATACTGTATTTAATTCACATTTAGATGATCTCATGTATCTACCAAGCAGCAATTAACTAAGTCTTCCAAAACGATTGTTTTGGTCGCTTCGATGGATGTCGCTTAATATCTGACGTCATATTCGCTCAGAACTTTACTTCAGAAGAATTACCTTGAATATTGACTCAGAGTGCTCCATAGCGATTACGTAACTATATCGGCGAACAACAAATAGTAAATGATTGCACGTATGTCATTGTTTATCTCAATTTTCCCCTTTTTTGGCGCGCCACTTGCAATCGATAGAGTCCCACACTAGTATGGGTTTTGCAATTAACTTGTTTTATTCTTAAATGGTAGTTTTCGATTGGAGTTTAACTGACCACTTTTTCTTCTACAGATAGTTTCACTTTTCCTATTCCTGGGGACTTAGCCAAGACTTAAACGTTTTCGCGTCTTTGTAGAATTATCAAACAAAAAATATGGAAATGACATAAGCGTTCATTACGCCTTACGTTATTTCCATAGATTTTGTTAGCCATCCAGGGGTTAGCCAAGATCTAAGCGTTTTCGCATCTTTGTAGAATCACCAAACAAAATGTACGGAAATAAAATAAGCGTCCGTAACGCCTTATCTAACTCCCCTGGTTAAAATATCTTTCCCGGGGTTTTGGGCCGGCCGCAATCGTAAATTTTCCGTATCGGTTTCCTTCTGCGGGTTTCCGCATTTGGACGCCCTAATGCATTGAATCGCTTTTTCACACCATCACTTTTTCCACGTACAGAACGAATTCCGCATTCACATTCTCGTGTTCGAATTTGGAAAACGTACGTTTGGCGTTTTGTCGGCTTGCCTTATAATGTTAGTAGACTACACAATAATTATTTTTGTGTGTAAGATCTTTGCTTCGATGGGTTGAAGTGCAATGTCACACTGCAGAAATGTTTATTATGCGAGGTGCAGCTGTATAATGTTATAGTCATCTAAATCCGGTTTTAGAGGTCTAGACCGTCGTCTAGAACATGTTCAGCAGACTCGATACATCGCGTAATATATCATTTATAAGCAACATACCGTTAATCACAACTTGAGTTGTTTAGTGATTGCAATTTTTCATCACAGTATTATTTTTTTATATTTTCATATTATTATGTTATTTTAATATATATAATTTCTGTGTACGTGTGTTTGTTACTGGACCCACTTTGATAAATTTTTTTAGGTATTCAAGGGGATTTGAGAATGGCTTAGATTCACAAGACCACGTCTGTCTAGGACGCTTGTATTTTTATAAAACCTCATTTTAAAATGTTTAGGTATAGAGTAATTTCAACATACACTGTCGTATCCCGTATGGTCTAGTGGCTAGGATACCTGGCTTTCACCCAGGAGGCTCGGGTTCGATTCCCGGTACGGGAAGATTTTTTTATACTTTTAAATTAGGACAGTAAGTTCCCCGCCTGCTTTGTCAGTTTCAGCTCATTTAGTTTTTGTCGGATCGTTTATTTTATGTGATGATTTGGAGAAAGTGTGAAATATGCGAATAGATTCCAGGTTTCATGTTCTCCAGCGTGATTTCATTGAAAGCTTCTCAAACGAGCGGCGAGTTATGTTAATAAATGTCATAGATAACAAGGCCGGTGAAACATAAACCGCTCAAGTTTGACGCGACTTTTGAATTCAATAAGGAATAAATCTTGTCACTTTTTAAGTCCGTTCGTTGCGGGTGACGTTGACTGATACCCGCTTCGAACGTCGGCGTTTTGTATTTTAAGAAGATACCGATTTAAATTATTAAAAATACATGCCAATAAATTGTATACATTCTAGAACAAAAAGAAAAAAACGTGGTACGGATCCCTTAAAAATGCCTGTGCCAATTGAGGCATTTAAAAAAAATATTAAAAAAAAGTTGAGATAACTGTCATTTTAAACATGGACATAAAATATCATCAAAGACACAATCTTAGAGTAAATCTAACAAATTCCTATATAAAATTCCAATTACTTTAATTAGCATGAAACTGATAAACAGACGGACATTTTCTAAATTATTTAGATATTACATTCATAAATTAATTGCTGCTCAAACTGATGGTAGATATTATAACGTGGGTATATAACATTTCGGTAGCTCGACGGTCGGTATGGAATGTGTCAAAAGAGGCCGGCGTCTGACAGGTTGTGTGATTAGTTGATTAACGAGTCCAATGACGGGACGAGTGATGAGTCTACTGACAAGTAACGAGTGTGACACGTGACAAGAAAAGTGAAAACATTTTAAATTTCCCCCTTCCTCCTTGCGATCAAGTCCTGAAAAAAAATTGGTCATGCGACAGGTCATGATACGAATCGGGCTTGGTCGTGCAACATGTGAAGTGACGACTGACGAGTGGGGTTTCAGTTCGAAGACGACATGTCAAGTGACGAGTCGAGTTTAGTCGTGTGACATGTGAAAGTAACGAGTCGGGCTTAGTCGTGCGACATGTCAAGTGACGAGTCGGGTTTAGTCGTGCGACATGTCAAGTGACGAGTCGGGTTTAGTCGTGTGACATGTGAAAGTGACGAGCCGGGTTTAGTCGTGCGACATGTCAAATGACGAGTCGGGTTTAGTCGTGCGACATGTCAAGTGACGAGTCGGGTTTAGTCGTGTGACATGTGAAAGTGACGAGTCGGGTTTAGTCGTGCGACATGTCAAGTGACGTGTCGGGTTTAGTTGTGCAACATGTGAAGTATCGAGTAGGGCTTGGTCGTGTGACATGTGAAGTGAGGAGTCGGGTTGGTCGTGCGACATGTCAAACCAGTCAATAAAAAGCAGTCGTTAGGTCAGTGGCGTAGCGTGGGTATCGGCCGCCCGGGGCGGAGGATAATTTTGCGGTCGCCTTTACTAGGCTTTTCAATTTAATTGTACAAAGGGTGAAAAAGGTTAAGGGGAAGGGTGATTACTAAGACTTCGATGTCCGTCTCTATGTCTGTCTCCAAGCTATCTCATGAACGGTAATAGCTGGAGAATTAAAATCTTCACAGATTACATATACTTAGGTTACCACTATAACAACATTTACTAAAATCAAAATAAAGTTTATAAGTGGGACCCTAATACAACAAACAAATTTTCTTGCTATTTTATTGCTCTCATATGAATAATGATAACATATATAACTACTATAAATATAATAATGATAACGTGAAATGGTCAAAAAATTATTCATTGTATTTATTTATTATTTTGCAATGAGACGTTTTCTTTCTTTTTTAATTTAATAGTCAAGCAGTTGTCGTCGCGGCCGCTAGATGGCGTATGGGTAGAAAAAAAAGTAAAACTTGATACGTATTTTAAATTTGGAAAAGCGCGCTAATATTGTAATGAGTAGACTAAGGTAATATTGTAGAGAGTAGAGTAGAATCATTATAATTATGTATAAAATATTATTGATGTAAGAAATAGTCCCAAGTATTGTATTTAATTTGTTGTCTACAACAAATGTCTCAAATCTTTCATATTTTGGATTTCGCAATATTTTGTCAACTTTTTTTTAATGATATTCAGGGTGCAAGCGAGCAGACGAGTTACCTGATGGAAAGCAACTGGCGTCGCCCATGGACACTCGCGACATCCGAAGAGTCGCA
>JAOTAV010000032.1:421181-510693 GCA_026546445.1 Cyclargus thomasi | reverse complement strand
AAAATTCCCATGACCGGTCAAGAATTGAGAAACGCAGTGATCAATATCTATCCATTGTTTGGATAGCCGATCACGAACACTAGGGAAAAATTTATAAAGATGTCCTCAACGAAAAAAAAAGCTTGGGGAGACTTATTGTAAGAGGTGTTTTCTGTTTGAACGAATACGTGAAATGAATAACTTTCAATCAACTAACTTATATACAAGAGACACACAGTACACAGTTCTACGTTAGAGCTCCGAATGTTTAGTTTATTGTTATTTTGTTCTCTTCATTAGATTGTAGATAACTATTCGAGTCGAACATTAACATAATTAGATGGCATTAGACCATGTTTAGAATTTTAATATGGGTTTTACACGAAATTCTGTGTAATGCGGGAGATTGAAAGAGCCAGTTGACATTTCTACGTCATTTGTTCGGAATATGTCCATTCCAAGTAAGTCGTGATCGGTCGGCTGAGTTTAACATACGACCAATTGATTCAGATCCACAATCTGTATTTATATATATATTTCAACTTCCTTGATTGTACAAAGTGGTTTTGTGAAAACTTTCTTAAAATAGTTACGGTTTTTCTACGGTACTGCTGACTGCTCAATTCGGCACGAATTGAGCAGTTGAATTAACCAGGATAAATAATAATATGCAACTTGTCAAAAATGTAGTTCATATAGACACTAGACTATATAATGCTATATCTGGTTTACACGTATTTAGTAGATGAGTAGGTAACTAAATTTTAACCTAATTTTAAGTTAATATTTAAGTTGCATTTAAACACAGAATTTAGTAGCAAGTTGCAAGTTAAATGATTTAAAATTATGTTAAAATTTAGTTAACGACTTATTTACTTAATACGTGTAAAGCAGAAAATGATCGCTAACTTTTGCCCGCGGCTTTGCTCGCGTAAAGTTTGTAATTGTGTAAAAATACCAAGATTTTTTTAAACCTTCTTTAAAAACGTGAGCCTATTTGTCCTGCATCCTTTCAACGAAGTCTATGCCAAAAATCAATTTTATCTATTGCTACTTGCTTCGTTTGGGTGTGAAGAAAGGACAAACAAACATTCTTTACCATTTCTAATGTTACTACGGATATTATGGATTATTTTTACGGACATTTTTTTATCCTTCTGGAGACGCTTTCGTGTCTCTTCCATAATTATACAATCAAAGAAATAAATAAATCGTCTGCCATGTCGTTTATTGCTTACATAGCGTGACTTTCTCAATTAGCTGTGTATTTTTAAACTGTTTTCATTAAAATTTGTCATCGCTGTAACTGTAGCAAACTGTTAAGGTGGACAGTGTAACGAAAGCTGGTCGTGATTTGTCAGTATATATTAATTATTTAAATACCCATTAGACCTACCCCGCTCATAACATAGGCGATTACAGACAAATATATTAATATTCCTCCACTAGGATCATAACCATGGAACGGAACCATTCTAAAATAGTTGGTGCCCGTTGTGCAAAAAATTATATATCACGAAGGAACCGTATATTTTCCCGGGAAAAGAGTATCCCCAGGCCTAATAGCTATTAAACAAAAATAGATTTATTCAAATTCTTCCAGTTGTTCCTGAGATTAGCGCGTACAAACAGACAACTTTTTTTTGTCAATATGTGTTCTATTACCGTTCTTTAGTGCACACAATATGTGGGGGTGCACATTGACATTTGATGATATTTAATGTACAGATGCTCCAATTTTACTATTTTATTATATCTATAGATAGGCCAGTATGGGAGCCCTGGTTTATTTCGTGCAACTCAGCGAGAAAATTGTTAGTGTCAGCTTTTAGATTGAGACGTGGGCACATTCCAGCAAACAAATTCTGCCATTTGGATGGAATTAAGGCTTCACCAAATTGCGATATGTGTGAGAGACCCGAGGACCTATATCATGTTTTGCTGGAGTGTGTTCGGACTGTGAGAGAGCTTCGATCGAGTCTCTTAGGAGAGTTAGGTTCTTTATTATTGTTCTTTATTGTAAACACTTAAATAAAGTACAGTTTGATATCCTAGCGCTTAAACTAGGCCTACCCTGTATTTTATTATTTACAATTTAAAAACTTCCGTAGCCGCTATTCACTGTGGGTAGTTAGAAATATTTGTGTACTTAGGTTGCCTGCACAGTGGACGCATCAATAGTATACTTTTTTACGTTTATTACTTAGGGAACACTGTGATCACCTCATGTTTGACACTTACCCCCTTATTCATAAAAATGTTGAAACACTGTTTAAATATTTTTACGAAGAAGGGGGTAAGTGTTAAAAGCCTCCAATAAATATATTAGAAAAATATTATAATCACCATCAAGAGCTAAACTGAAGAGCGCGGATTACAGTTACCTGTAGCTGTGAACGTCTGAATCAGTAAAGATTTAGAACATTTGAATCTCAAAGCCGGTGACACAGATATGTTTTAGCACATACAAACATACATGTATACGACGTTACACAATCACCGCGTGTGACGGCGCATACAAATTGTTTTAACATTGATAGACGCTCGTTCTATGTGAGTTCTACGTACCTATCACTTAGTGTACTGTTAGGTATTACTATATTGTCTATGTTAGCTGTTGCTTGTAACTTTTTTGCCGTGTGAGAGCCATGCTTCGGTACGCATGGGTCGGCTCGACCGGACAGATACCACACCCTCATAGAAGGCGCGAAACAGCGTTGTGCTGTGTTTCGTCCATTGGGTGAGTTTACTGGAGGCTCAACTTTCACCTCATTGCCTATCTATAGGGATAGGGAGTGAGGTAATGGAAATAGTCCCGTAGCCTATTTGTTAATTAACGCCGGCAACGCACTTGCAATGATTTTGCTGTTGTAAATTGTTCATAGGCGACGACAACTTCGCTTTCCATCTGATGATCTGATTGCTTGCGTAATTCTAGTAAAAAACTGCACTCGTATTTCGTCAAACCTTACACGGCTTAAACGTATTGTTAAAAATAAAATCATGGCAAAAAAAGTCCCTTACTTGACTTAACGCTACATGTTCACCACCATATGGTTTTGCATTAAGAAATGGTACTGTAGGCTTAATTGTTTATATAATATTGAGCATTTTTGTGTAACAGCTGTATGATACTTGAATAAATAAAAAAAAACGAAGATGTACTGAATGGGTGGCCCAAATTTCGATATAATAGCAATACTTGAATACTATATTCCCTGCTCGATTTTAATGTAATATTTGGTATTCAATATACATAAAAGATATGAAATCATTGAATACGGTATGAATTCATTACTTCGTCGTTATAGATATCAGTTTTTAGATTTTTTCTTATTCTAGAGCATTCTTGAACGTTTTGCGTCAGATAATTTTCAGAGCAAAAGGTGTTCACCCTTCTCATCGATCCTAAAGTACATAAAAGGGTCAGTGAATATCATCTCAGCCGGTAAAGCCAACCGAAATTATTTATATACCTTACTCTCATAACCACAGAGGGGAATCGTGCTGGAGATTAGGTGCAGGTATAAAAAAATCGTAACGATGATTAAAATATGATTATTTACAATAGAGATCACCCTGTGGTCGAAGTTCGACCATAATTACTGTTAAATATTTAAATCCATCGTAAAGAGAATTTAAAAAAACCTATTCTCAATTCAAACACAGACTTCACTTTGGCATAGTAGTAGTGTACGTAGCGTTTTATTTATTAAAATATGCAAGATTGAAACATATTATAAAATAATATTGGCGTTCCACGTTTCTCCTTCATATTAGCTACAACTGTGAGAAATTTCATGCGTTTTCATCTACGCGTCTTACGTAAAAAAAGGTACAAAGATTTTTATTTAAGTATAATTTATGAGTCAAATATAATAGATTGTTACTTACTGCTGTAACGAAGACATGGACAAAATGAGCCTAAAATACAACTTATTAATTTACCAGATGTTACCTGCAACTCCGTTGCGCTAAAATTCGCTTAACGCGCGGGAACCGTACTTTTTTTCTGGCATAAAAAGTATCCTATCCTATTATATCCGGGACTCGAAGTATCTCCATACTAAATTTCAGCACAATCGGTTTAGCGGTTTAGGCGTAAAGAAGTAACAAACAAACCGACACACTTTCACTTTTATAATATGTATATGGATTTCGAGTTAGAGTGACTTTGTGATTTTCTAACATATTATTATAATTATCTGTGTTTAATAATGTACCTATGTAATTACATTTTGTAATCTATAGGTACAAATTAGATCTAAATTCTAGAATAAAGGTTAAAATAGTACTTTTTTAGAAGTAAAATGTTGAAATACATTCAATAATAAGTAACCAAATAGATCTTGAAGGTAAAATAACAACGTTTCGTAATATGATCACTTGTAGGAAGCTGCTAAAATTTTAAGAGTGTCAAAATTATAACTTTACTTGTATGATGTATCAAGTTCCCTAATCGTTAATTTAAGAGCCCAATAATATAAACATTGTAAGTGCAAACTAATATGAAGTTGTTCTTTTGCCCGGTTTTACTTTAGTTAAAATAGGGCAAAAGATCCCACTTTATAAAATATGGTAGAACCTCATCATATTTTTATAGTGTTAGCTAGTGGCTAGAGCTAGCTTTATAGCTAACATGATAAAACAAGCTAAGTCCAAAAACAGAAAACTCGACTGCAGGAACCAACGCAATTTAAACATGAAATTATGTATATTTTTAGAATGTTTTTTTAAAGCCCTTTATTTTGATACACTACTCGTCCTAAATGGACGAGTGAGACGAGAATGGAATGGATAAATCATCCATTTTGATTTTTTAATTTGTTAATGTACCCAGTATCATTTGCGCTATTAAGACGAATCTAACGATACCTGATACCTTTAAATCCATCAAGCCGTTTCGGTTGCAGAGCGTGCCAAACATTTATATGTACATACATACTCTCGAAAAATATAACCCTCTTTCTGGCGCAGTCTGGTAAAGATATATCCGCGATTCCGTCCCTCAAAGTGTATGCGTACCAAAGTTCATCCAAATCGGTTCAGTTGTATTAAAGGGAAGAAATTAGAGATATTCATTTTGCATCTTGATTATTAGTAAGGATGGGATGTGATTATAAACTCATTATTAACTGATTGTTGAAGTCGTGAGAGAATGACTAATGGCCACACTTTGAGCATCTTATAGGTATACCGTGACTTAATTAACTTTGTAAACATGCCTTACCTTCGTCAGTATCAGACATAATTTGTGAGTACGTTTGCAAAATTATAGATTTTATGTTTACTTACATAAAATCCAAATCTTTCAGATGGTAAATCAATTTTTCCGTCTAACATCCATTCCTGCAAAAAAATAAAAATTTTTCAATAGTCGCTCGCTTCATTTGCTTACGTTTTAGGTTATCACTATGAGTCTAGACACAAAACACCTGATAGAGTAAGTTCTGTCAAGTTTCTTTGTGCTTTGTAAATTGATAAGGTGTGTCATTTTGTGTTTTGGTAGAGTATTAAGTCAGCTTCGTTTAGGTAATTCTATTGGTGACGCAACCGACCAGGTCACACTACTTATTGCAACACTGAAGGTCAAACCGAGGCAAAAGGATGTCGTCTAAATAAACTAGTACAAATTATTTGGAATGTTACTTTAAGTATTTGTTGACCTTGTTTGGAATATGTAGCGAAAAATACTGCAAAGATTTTAATTATTCCAGATTGTGAGCCGCCCAAAGATTACTGTACGCTTAACGTAGAACAAAAGTGGGCCGCAGGGGGACGGTTAAAACCTGTTCTCACCCCCTTACATTACCACCCTTCGGCAAAGAATCTACTTGCTAAATAAAGCAGTTTTACGATGCTCTTGGATTTTGCTTGCTAACGTCTCAATACTATGTTCTAACATTTCTGTAAGTAGAAATAATGTAAGTACGGTATGGATAATATTTTCACGTCCAAACATAACATTATTTTAGGACGATAAATTAAACATAATTTAACAGTGTGTTGTATATAAAATCTATAATATCAACAGTAACGGATATAATATTATTTAATTAATCTTTTAAAATATAGAGAGATACAATAATATCTTTCTATATTTTAAAATATAAATGTAAAAATATTCTGCAAAACACAATTGTAAATATTGTGTTTTGCGGACTATTTCAGATTTGGACTTACAAAAAATTTGAAAAAAATAAGTGCGTCATCTGTCGGTGAGCGCTTGAAGCTTGTGTTAAGTGGTAGAGCAACACAACCCTGACTTTTCTGTATAGATGGCAGCACTTGACAACTGTTTTCGAATGTAATCAGTAGAGGGCGCTTCCACTTGATGTTGTTTCACAAGCCTTGAGGTGTAAGTATGTTAAAGATGACACAGATGGCGCTAGGAACTATATTTCATAATACTTTGTTTCACCGAAAAATTTTAATAATTTAGAGCTAATTTTATAAGTACACCTACAAAATTACTTTCCTTTGTACTTTATTTTAACCGCCACAGATTATTTACCCCATACTTATAAATAAAAACATTTTTAAACTTCTTACTTCCGTTAAATCAGCTGAATTACTAATTTTTCTAATTATTTTAGTCTGGAAAACATCGCGGAAGTCCAGGGAAAATTTATATTACACAAAGAACCGTATAATTTATATGATGCAATATGTACAGTTAACCGGTTCGTCTAGTAGTAATTATAAATATTTTGCAAAAATAAATACTAAATGACGGAAAAAATATTTCGAAAAAAAAAACTCACATTGTCTGGAAGACATGTCGCTTTTAGCTATAAGACTGCCAAATTGTACAGTTCCTGTATTGTATTTGAGTTTAGTTGTAAAGTTGTGTACAAATCATGTACATATCATAGACGAATATTCCTCTATGGCACAAATAAAGAATTTTCTATGAAACATTCTACCTCTTCGTAGGCGCTGTAGCCGCTACGCGCCGACACGCGTAGAGACCGCGTAGGTCTATGCTACGTTGCAGCAGTGGGATAGCTTATAAAAATAATAAAATAAATAAATAATGTTTAACTTATTTTATTTTACTACGACCGAAGTTTATATTTATTTATTTTGTAATTCATATCAACAATTCTCGCGGTCGATTAAAACATGACTTACCCACAAAATGATCCATATATATACATATAATAAAACAGTAAAATTGGAGTGTCTGTACATTTAATATTTTCACAAAATAATCAATGTAGGGGTGCTAAGTGTTCTTTATAGAACACATATCGAAAAAAAAACTGTTTGTCTGTTTGTACGCGCTAATCTCAAGAACGACTGGACGGATTTGAAATATATTTTTTTGTTTGATAGCTATTAGGTCTGAGCAACAAATAGAATATTTTTATCCCGAGAAAATGTACGGTTCCCGCGTAATGAATACAATTTTTTAAACAACAAAGTTGCGGGCACCAACTAGTAACAAAAATAAAGATTTAGCTTGAAAATGTCGTTTCAAATGAAGTAATAATCAGTAGTTGTTCTATGATTGTACGTGTGAATAGGCAATAGACATGCACATCATGCAAGGTCTTCCATCAGAGCCGGATCCAGACATATAGGGTGTTATGGGCCCCGCGCTTAAAGGGCCGGACCCCAACTTCTACGATGTCCAATTCTTCTATGTTACTAGTAAAAGTAGCTGTTCTAAGCTTAAGTAATCCGCGGCGTAAAAAATTCGCGAAGATCATTTATGCGAGATCTGCTTCACGGATAAGATAATAGAATCTTAACTAAAATTAACTAGGATGTACCGTATTAGTAGATACGTGGTACGTGCTCCGCACTGGCAAAGTCTGACACTGTCTTATATGATGGCGAAAGATAAGCGTGTTTTTCCCCATACAAAGTTTTACACACGTAAAACTCATAAGGACATTCACAAGGAAACCTGATTTAAGGAGTTATTAATAGGAATAACATGACCACAAAACAATACGTCCCCCGTCTATATACCCCTAAGGGGTCAAATCGGGGTTGAAAGTTTGTATGAAAGTTCGTCTTTGTTTAGGTCAATACATGAAATTTTGTTTTTGAGTTACTGATTCAGAATAAATGAATACGTGCTTAAGAATATTTTGAAATAATACCCCTAAGAGGGTTAAAGAGCGTTAAAGTTTCTATAAATTTTTCTACGCAAGTTAGTCATTTCTTAGATTAGGGACCTAAAATTTTGTTTCTGAGCTGCTGATTCAAAGTAAATGAATACGTATTTAAGCGCTTTACTTCCAGAGAGTTAAATAGGGGTTGAAAGTTTGTATGAAAGAACTTCTTAATGCGAGCGAAGCCGGGAAAAAAAAGATACTTCATCATAAGAAGTATTTATTTGTAGGTAGAACATGTATTAAAGTATGTACTAAAGTACTCAGTGGTAGAAATAGTAGTAAATATTATTTGCATATCGATATAATGACTAATTTTATGTCACCATGATATATAATTTTCTGGGGTATTATAGAAATATTTGGAAAGAATCGCCTCGGTAACGACACGCACTGTAATAAAGTAGGGTTGTCAAATTATATTTATACTAGCTTTAGAATTCGAAAATTGGTAAAAAAACGATTTTTAAAAAAACGAGATGCGTTTTCAAAACCAAAAGTAGCATATGCCAAAAATAAAGTCGTTTCTTTGGAATAAAGTTGTTTCTTTAGGACGTGATGGAAAGACAAACAAACAAATAAACACACTTTCCTATTTGTAACATTAGTAAAGATTACAAATAGGAAAGTTCCTATTTGTAATATTAGTAACGATAGAAGTTATATTTTATGTCTACTAGACAAACTATAAACCTTTGAAAGTAAAAAAAAAATTCATTTAATTAGTTTCAAAAGATTGTATAAAGAGGTTTGTAGCACTTTTTTATATTACTCTCATATGAATTTTGCTTAAATTAAAAAAAAATCTGAAGATAAAGAATACTTTCTCACTAATGAGTATATTGTTACCCGAAAGCGCTAGAAAGAGGTATGTTTTACGAGAGTATGTATGAATGTATAATTGTTTGACACACTGCAGCCTACACGGCTATATGGGTTTTAAGGGATGAGGTATCATTAGATTCGTCTTGATAGCGCAAGTGATACATTAAAAAATAAAAAAAAATCAAAATGGCGGATTTTGAAGTTAAAATTGTAAGGTTCCAAAAATTTTTACGCTGATTTAGGTCGAATAGGGTCTCAAAATGAAAGGCTTTAAATTCCCAAGCCATTCTAGAAATATACGTAACTTGATGTTTAAATTGTAATATTTCTTGCAGTCGGGTTTTCTGTTTTTGGACATTTAGCTTGTTCGACTTTGTACTTCCCGCTAAGGATGGGTTAGAATTGGGCCAACTCCTAGCAGCTACAACCCTAAACTACACGCAGCCCCATCCTATACATGACACGCGATTGTCCCCGTCCCGGAACTGAACCTGACGAAACCTCATAACGTTCAAGGACTTACCAGTTTGCATCGCGGAAACTCGCCGCAACACGCAATGTATGTGTGAGCCTAATCGTCGTCATTATTACGCAATAGTAGCGTACAGTAAGACGATCCAGCTAAAGGTGATCGCATATTTGTCCTCACGCGCTGCACATACCGTGCGCACCGCATTATAGAATGTAAAACTTATTTCAGTCTCTGTAAACCGGGACAAGCTGAAACCTTGTCATGTATCTCTCCTATTACACCCCAATACGGAACTGACCGAGACCGGGAGACCGGGCTGGTGGGAAGCAGGGCTGAAATAAATTAAAAAAAAAGAAATTTTCCAAAAATATACATGGGAATCTGATTATTTAATGATTAGAAATCCTGTAGTAAAATTACAAGTTGCCACAAATACATATTTTATAGTTTGCAAGCAATTTTCGCAAACATATTTTGCACGCGCCTGGCAAAGTTAAAGCATCCACAAAATCATCAAATATATTTTTAGATATTAATTAGAATTAAATTAGATATTGCCTCAAATATATTTTTGGAATATTTTTTTATTTACGTTAGGTGAAATGTAGGATAGGCCCCGCTTCTTATTAGGCAGGTCTGCAGTGCCGACTTGCGGTGTAAAAGAAGAGTTATATGACAAGGTTTCAGCTTGCCTCAAATACCTACTCATAATTTGCTATCAGCTCTCAGATTATTAGGCCGACCGCTCGCTGACCGTCAGCACCGACGGTGAGAATTAAACAACGCGTTCGGCGTGATAATATAAACGCCTAAAACATGATGATGATTACCTAGCACATTCACAAAAACCCTACAACGAGCATTCTGTAAATCGGACGAGGCTGAAACGCGATGAGTATACGACGTGTGCGGCGGCGTGGTGGCGACAAATGGACAATCACCTTTTGTGTGTTTTATATTTTTTGTTCCAAAATACACTTTCAGATGACGATCGTCGGGCTATACTATGTTATATGTAATCGTACTGCTGGTTCATGGTGGAAATTCATGTTCATCCTTAATGAAACACACCTCAAATACAAAAAAATACAAAAATACACTTTTTCATGCATTATTTCCACTATATTTGACACAAAATGAGACAAAAACACACTAAATATAGTGAAAATAGCACTAAATATAGCGGAAATAGTGTATGAAAAAGTGTTTTATTATTAATCTATTATATAAAAATAAGTCGGGTTTTCCTTCCTGCCGAACTTGCATTTACAGTTTTGCATTCGTTTGAAATGTCTCGGGTTCCGTGAGGTTTATAGCAAAGAGATTAAAGAGAAATGCAGGAAAACAGGGAAAATCGTTTTACACATACAGCGCTTTACATATACTTGGCTTGCACTTTTGTTATAGAAAATAACAATTCTCGTCTTTATTACCACGCGGAGGGAGTCGCGGGTAACGGGCAGTAGTCTATAGTCTATATTCGCAACGCGTCTCTTCGAAAAATTTTGTAGTGATGAGGAAAAAGTACGGAAACTACAGCACAGCATAATACAGACCTGTCAGTACTAGGGTTTTTTTGAAATATAAAGTAAGCTGGCAGCCATGCAAGTATACTTATCAGAATCTCATACTTCATCACGGTATCTTTCTTTATAGCTTATGCGACTTTATTTATTCAACAGTATATACATATAATAAAGCAGTAAAATTGGCGTGTCTGTACAATTAATATTTTTACAAACAAATCAATGTATGGCTTATGGACAGAAAAAAAAGTGTTGTCAGTTTGTTTGTTTGTACGCGCTAATATCCGGAAATACTGAACGGATTCGAATAAATCTTTTTTAATTTGATAACTATTAAGTCTAGGCAACACATAGGATACTTTTTATCCCGGGAAAATGTACGATTCCTGTGATATATAAATTTTCGAAGTTGCGGGCATCACCCAGTCTATGATATTACAGTGGTTTAGGTAATAATTTTCTTAAAATAAAAAACCAATTTTCTTGTTCCAATAGTTTTTAGCAACGTTACATAAATTTCGTCAAGTCTAAAGTCTGGTCAGAGTAAAAATAAAACGTCATTACAGTCAGAGTCAAGTCGGTCCATTTAGTTAAGCGGTAGAAGCTTTACTAAAACTTCGGATGGAGTTTTGGAGGGGAAAATAGCACTTTTCTTGAAGTTGTACAATTTGTCCACACTTACTCGTATGCATAACAACGAATATTTAATATTCGATATTCTACCATTATCACACATTAACCACCGGAGTAGCACAAATTTAACAAAAAATACAAAACTATACTCCTTATTATTTATCAGGAACCGTAGATTTTTAGCAAAATGGTAGCCTTTTTTTTCGTTGGAATGCATTTATGCATCCCCGGCAGTCTGGGGAGGACTACCGGGTTATGTGAGACTCAAGGTGAAATACTCACTAAAACCCCAACGGTGTTCCTGCTTTTTCGCTTTAGGCAGGGCCACGGGATACGCGGAATACACAACCGCGACCGCGCCCCCGCCTGTAAACAGTTACTTGCTCTATAAATTTGACAAATTTTGTAAAAGTTGGGCGCGTATCGTGAGATCAGCCCTCTATAATAAACAAATACTCCAGCTCTAATAAATGTAGGTGTATACTTCTATAGATGTCACCTATACAGGCTGTAACAAAAGTAAGTGATAAAACTTTAAGGATCGTATTTGTCTATGATATAGAGCTCACTGTAAAAAAGGCAGCGAGAAAGCAAAAAAAAATTTCGTGATTTCTATGGCCAAGCACCCGAGTGGCATAACTTTGCCTAATTTTTTTCGCTTTCAGTGCTGCTACTTTTACGGTGAGCTAATTATCAAGGACACATACAATTCTTTAAAATTATATTACACCCTGTAGATGTAGATTATTTTACTTATAACCAAGGTCATCCAATTAATAATATTTTCTCAGTTTGACCGATTAATTGACCCTGTATTAGCCGACGGCTCATCGTTCATTAAAGTTTCACAGTCATTGATTCGCGATGAAGTATGACGTATCAGACTAAGTAAATAGCAACCGTTTGTTGACGTACATATTACGATAAACCTAAGTAAAGCGTATTGAACTCGGTTAAGCGTGATTTATGTAAGAATTCAATTGTTATTATAGGTTTGTAGTAAAAAAAAAACATGAGTCCTTTCTATACAATGCATGCAATGCAAAAAGTTGCTAAGTTTATCAAAATTCCGTTGAGTAGTAAGAAGCTCTATATTTTCTAGCAATAAAGTTTGGCCTCTTCTTTTTACTTGGTTTTTTCTCTACACGCAATATACGTTATGTGAAATTTTGAGAATACCAAGCCAAGCTTTTCAGCGATCGCTAGCTTCTTAACTATTTGAAAACATTTAACCCCATTAGTAATAAAATTATTTATACAGCTTAAAAGTATTTAAGGTTTGATGTTCTTTTTTTCTATCATATTGATATCGTCACATTACAAAAAAAACAGATAACCTAAAATAGTAAAATACCACAATCATACCTTTATTGTGATTTTACACTGTGTAAATTGTTTTATTAAAAACCAGATTAGATTTAGTGGAATCCTGGAGATTTTACTCCCGTTTGGTCGAATCCGTACTAAGGGGGAGTGTAATTATAAAATAGCTTTTGAAATAAAATCATTGAAGTCAACGAGCATTTCAAACTAGCGATATCTAATCAACTAGTGTAAAGAATTTTGTCGAGAGGATGAAAGTCTGCGTCTGTTTGTGTTGGCACTAGTTAAACATTTACTGAAAGAAATGTTGAAAAAGTGACACGCATGACGTAGAAAACATACGTCGAGGAAATACCTGATGTATAATGATGTACAAATATATTTTGCTTCTTTGAAATGAGAATAGAATACGAAACCTCGTTTAATACCATCACTATACTGTATAGTGTAATTTTTTTAAGAACATAAATACTTATTTAAAACAATAAAATCAGTTTATAAGTCCGCATAATGTAATCAACTGTTTAGTTTTTTTATTGTTACAATTTTTATAAATCTAACTCTCTGCCTTCAGAATTACCCACACCATAGAATTTACTTCATACGCATTTCTTTGTTAGTTGTTTTTATACTTTTCCTTTAGAACAAGAAGTTAAAGGTCGAATCGAGCGTGTTTTGAATTACATTTAAATATGAATTGTATTTTATTTGTTTTAATATATTTTCCATCACGGCATTCGTCGAAAAATCACGAATTTGTCGTCTAGTCGTAGCGGAGTCACGGCATGTTGGTACTTTTACTGCTCCGTATAAAATATTGCTCTCAAACTTTTCGTAATAAGAATTCTTTCAAATGAATAGTTCGTAGACTTTTATGAAGTGCTAGATGAATTTAGGTCTTAGTGAGATTGTTCATGGAAACGATATCCTTTTTAAGCTTAATGCGTAGGTACGTACGTGTATCTCAAAAACGTGTACTTCAAAATGTTAAACATTATTTTTACATTAATATTATAAATAACCTGCTTATTAATTAAATGTAATAGTAAGATAGTAAATAGTATAAAGCTAATGAAATAACCTATTTCAAAAAAGTTTTAAGGTGGGTAGCTCTGTCACCGAGTTCATATTTGATGAAATCTTGATTTAATTATTTGATGGCGTGTTGTTAAGGAATAAAAACACAATTATTATTTTTATTAAAATAGCAAACAAATTTAGGGCATGTTTCACCGCTTACTATTAAAGTTACTGTTAGAGTATCCACAACTTTTTTGTCATATTCTCCATACAAAATGTGAAATAAAGTTGTATTTGTCAAATAAATAGATTATCTATAAGTGGTGAAACAAGCCCTTAATATGACACGATTAACTATTGTGCAATGAAATGTTTTTGAATCCTAAATTTATAACAAGGATTTTTTTTTTTGATATTATTATTATTACTGTCATAAAGCATTTTTCAATTTGTCGACACTAAAAACACTAATGGAGACTGTGGCCAGAGAACCACCGAGAGCTTTCGGGCGATACTCTTGCTGACAGGCGAGACGAGGCGAGTGCAACCATGTACACTCTTGCATTCAGGCGGTTTCGCTGTGTTTCGTCGAGAATGAACAGCCTCCATAATTTTTTTTTATGGATAATCGGTTGTCATTACAGCCTATCGATAAGCAATTCGATTAAAATATTTTTTTTTCCAACAATTTTCTTGTCAGTCTTAAAATTTTCACTAACAAAACAAACGTATAGTTTAGCATGTAGTTGCTCCATTAGAATATTGACTTCTGAAGTTGGCTCTCCGCCAGCTTAAGGTCGACGAAAGGAACATGCGATGTAATATAAACGAATCGTCAAATAATATTGAATTTATGTTCGAATGAATGTTATTTCGTTTATACTTTGCAAAGTTCGATGTTTGCGTCAATTTTTAAACACGTAAATCCGTTTACAATGGCTCGATTGGTACCAATGCATCGAATAGAATATTAAATGGGCTTTTCACACGTTCATCTTTTCCTCAATTTTTCTGTATGACATTTCTAGAATTAAATGTATGAACAGGTAGAATGGCAACAATGTATTGTCTCTACTTATGTTTATGTATGATTGTCTAATGTCACGATTGTTTATTATATTGTACTATCGGAGAAGTTGATACTTTAAAGCCAGATTGGAGACCTCGGTCGTGTTAATTGATATGTCAAACCCAACCGACAGATTATAACTTAGGTAAATTGAATTGACATATTTCGACGAAATTACGTAGATCCCTCAACTGGCCACGAATTAATGTCCACAATGGTACATTTACGCATGTTTTCTATTTGCTTGTTACAATGTAAAAACATATAATGCCTAATAATTATTATTTTTTTTTGTTTCAGGTATGCAGTAAACGCTCAGTATTAAGGTAGTGAGTATTTCTGTGTTTAACTTGCATTCAGGGTCAAAAATTAATCCTTTAATATTGTAAATAATTACCATAATATTTCGGCTGCTAGTTGCAGGTCATTGGTTCATCTCAAATTGTGATCAGTAATATCATTAAGCATTTTTAGAATGTAAAGATATGTTTCTAGTGTTTTAAAATTAAATATTGTTTACTTTTGAAGAAGAAACACGATTAATAACAAAGGTAGCATATTAGGCGCAGAGCAAGATTTAGCTCGGCGTCGGTTTAAAAAAAACGGAATCTTATTTAATCCATAAAGAAAAGGTGAAAACGCAATACTTCGATGTCCCATATAACTATGAAGGAATGTTAGAGCAGCAATATGAAACAGACGTTTGTCCTTATATAGAGTTTACTGGGAAAATAGCAGGGTTAGGAGTAAAGTTTTTTGTGACCTATGTGATAAGCAGCCCAGCGTTATTAGCTTCAAAAGTTACATTTTATTAAGATTATATAATATAATCTTAAGACATAACACTCCTATTGGAGCAGTCGTGTAAAATGTAGATCCTTGACACACGAGTGTCTTCACCAACAAAGAGCTTCGCGGGATGAGATGTTATTAGTTGAAGCCTTTTGTCTGTTTGAGGCGTAGCTCGTGAGGGAATGGACTTTACTACAGTCCTTTTTAAACATTTATGAAACGATTTTCCGATGAAACCCACGCTTTATGTACGAATATTATGCAACGATTGGGAAATACAAAAAGGTATATGTTTGACGAATATAATGAACGTACACGTATAGACGTAGATATTTATGTACGTAGTTCCTACGTAGATTCGACGTACAAGCTGCTGAGCCGAGCAATGAACTCTTATAAGAAATATACATTTGATGATCAAATTATTGTCGAAACAAACCTTTTGATGTCGGTATTAATTAGTGACGCAGTTTCTAAGACGAAGAACGTTCCAGGTTCCAGTTATCGTAATATCTGGAGCGAGAATGTTGTATTCGGACTTAGTGGCCAAGATTAAATTTGCGCTTTACCGTCAAAGAGTTTAGCCATTCAATCGAAAAACTCTACATAAAAACATTGTAACATAAAAATATAATTCTTTGTATTGGTGAGTCGAATTGTGGCCACAATTCGTTTTATTTATTTAAGTTAATATCGATCATGCTGTCCCTGTCTACTGAAGTATATAAAAGAGGGATGGGTGTTTACTGTCGATGGATTGCTCCGATGTCGATGCTCTCTATCTGGTGGCGGGGAAGGCTTGCGCGCGCAGGTTTTCAGCGCGCAGGACCCTTCGCGCGCAGTGCTATAAACATTTAGACACGCGCCACTAAACTAAGTAATTAACCCGTTTTAGCCCGATCGCAATGGGTTTGACACTGAACGTGATAAGCTTTTGTAACTTTGGCGTCGCTAGTTACTTATTCATTACAGAAACACAATTAAATTATGTGGGAGACATTGCTCCGAATCAGCATTTTATTGACGCAATTTAGGCCACATTTATCATAGCTTCGTGTATTGAATTTAAATGAAGATAAAAAACAACAATGACGTGAGATGGATAAAACCTAAATGCTTGCAGCATATTTATCCGTCTCATCTAATTAATTAGAAAATATAATTTTCACACGTTCCCATTAAACAAAAAAGTGAAAAACCCACCATTCAAGGTCTCTAGTAATCTAATTGTAAGCAAGTAACGAGTTAGGATTTTCCGAGACTAATTGCTCGATTAGTCGACTAGTTTTAAGATGACAGTGTTTCTGTACGTACGAGTTTTTAGAGGATTATCTCATTTCATGATCATTAAGTATCGCGCAATGATCCATTATAACAAACATAAGTAAATTATATCCACATCCTATTTAGTATGACTGAGAACAGTATATCCTTATTGTTATCTATAAACGAAAACGTTTTTATTTTGGGAAATTTAAGACGACCAAACGTAATGAATATGAGCCTATAGGCGTTTGTCCACCAACACCGTCAACCAAAAACGAGATTATTTCGGGCCGATAAAATACAACTGTATGATCTAGGTTATAAGTTTCATTTTCTAGCGATATTGCTCCATCGTCATTAAATGCGTTGAAGAAAATTAAACCTGTAGTCTATGTCATAAAGTAGCATTTTATCCGGCCAAAATAATTCAAAAATAATTCTCGGTTGACAATGTTGGTGGACAAACGGCCTATGGCTAATATCATGGAGTTGGGTTGTATAACGTTGTTATAATAAAATAATCAAGTGCTATAAAATAATTATATTTTATCTTATATATATTATTTTGTGTCACGCAATGGCCCTAAATCTTATTTTATCCTTGCTTTAGTTTTGTCGTTCAATAAAGTTTTCGATTAGTAGTGTACCGTATCTTTAATAATCTCTTGCTTGAAAGCTACAGGATTCTGCATATATTTTGTTTATATGTTATATCAATCTATTACACATTTGTTAAGCGACGTAATTTGTTTTTTAGCAACTGCCAAGTTTTGTCACGTATCATAAACAGAAGAATCGATAAAAACAAATATTGCTAAATTGTATTATGCCAAATAATTACAATACATATTAATTACAAGGTTTTTGGCAAATGAAAAGCTTTTTGGCAACTGCTTAAGATATTTACCCAGATGGTTCAATAATTCAAGTAGGTAGAGAAGTATAATTTATTACCATTATACAACAATAGATTATGTACGCAATAAAATAGGAGAAATTGTCAAGTTTCGTCTCGTGGTAACGATAAAAAGAAACAACATTCAAAATAAAACAGCTAATATATTGTTTGTCGTTTGCCACTTCTGCTACATTTGGTGGTCTGTAGGTATTCGGCCCCGATATAGGCAGTAACGTATTACGGCATATCAGGTCTCGCCGGCGCCCTACGCAGGTTGAGGCTCTCGATACTCCCGGTTTCCAAGGTATAGGATTTACCCTTGTCTCTGCGACATCTCTGGTAAGTGGAATACTGTTCGAAGAGCACACTCACGCTTACTAGATGTATTAACGTTAGTTACAATGCAAAATGAATATCATGGTATCGCGCACTCATTTATCTTTTCAAAACAGTACATCGTACTAAAGTAAGAATAACTTATGGAATCCGAAATTTGTATTAACGTGATTTTTAAGGTGTTTTTTAACTTTGTAAATGCTAGACGATATTTCGACCGGCCATTTATAAAACATGATTCAGTGTTTATATTTATAGTCTTTCGTGACTGACTGTTTAATATGCACTACCTTTGGCATACAGAGAGAAGATCGTATTTTACAACAATTAAGTGGCATATTACCTAACATATCGACCGGTACTTCAGCTCGGTATGCGTGAATGTGCCGCTTTTTTCCGAATACGTTTGATGACTAACACCGGTCTGGAAAGTTCTTATAAAACAAACATTCAAATAAAATTAGGGTTGTTAAAACTACAAGTTGTGTAGATGCTGTATCAAGCAAACAATTTCAGTAATCCAAAAAAAATTGTATATAATGCGTTGGGCTTGAGTTACTCTGGATTCTTTTTTAACATTTATAATAAGTACGTAGAGACATCGGGTAAAGTCATTAAGTATTTCGTTCGGAAAATATCAATAGAAATTATCTGATTATCAATATGAAGTATAATCTTTATCATAAACCTTTAAATTCCACTATCTACGGAAAATCCTTTGGTTTAAAACCTTTGATACCTCGTTAGAATTAAAAAAAATTCAATCCCATAAAATTGCATCTTAGACATATTTTGTAATCAAATTACACATGTGCAGCCTTAATCATTATTGGGGTTCCGTACCCAAAGGGTAATTTTAGTTTTGTGGTAACTGACACTGTTACTTCATAATTTATAGTACCCTCAGAATTTAAAGTGAATGTGGAAAGTGAAAATCAAATGCATGGAAGAATGGACGAATAGACATACATGATATATACTCTTTCTGCGCTATAAGTATATATAATCAATTAGTTTTATTACATCCTGTACAATAATTGTCGAAAGATTCTCAAAGATATTAAACTTGAAGATATTACTACTACTACTCTTAAAATCGTCCCTTTTAATTAAGAGTTGTAACTCAAGCCTCAAAACTTTATCCTTATCAATCACTAATTTAAATAACTTTCTTTTATCGTTTGTTGTATAAAACATGTCAACATGTAATAGATATGATAATAAAATTGTATTTTTTATCGAAACTACAATTACATCTATTACTTAGAGAGATATCGCAAAACACAAATTATTTATTTTGTGATAAGATGGCCTGGGGGGTTAGCCAAGATCTAAACGTTTTAGCTTCTTTGTAGAATCGCTAATCAAAAGTGACATAAGGTGTTACGAACGCTTATGTCATTTCCATACATTATGTTGGCGATTCTACAAAGAAGCGAAAACGTTTAGGTCTTGGCTAAGTTCCCTGATATATTTCATATTACTTTCCTCCTAAATATTGACCTTTCCTAGACTTCACGAATATTTAAAACCAATGAGTCCAATCAGCTCAGCCGTTCTCTCAGTCAAGGGGACTCCGAAATGCCATTTTCAATGAACGCGCTTTTGAACCTTATATATTTTAACAGGAAAGAAATGTAGGTATATCTAAGTAAAAACAATAACTATGTTCACGTTATGTAGAGACTACAATAGTGGTAGTAAAATGTAGAGTAGCTCTATTTTTTGTCAATATCACATAGTGGTGAATCTTTTATGATTATTCGTATAGCCATTTAGGTATAATGGTAGTAAATAGCCCTGACTAATCTAGAAATCTAAATTTACAAGATGGTCTCATTACGCTACTGAAATGACAATTTGTAAACACGTTTTATTCATGATCACCTACTCTGATTGCATAAAATATTACAGCACAAATGTTTCGTTTGTGTGTCATATTGAGATTTTGTAAAATAGCGAGTTGTACGGTGTACCCGACATGGTTTTTGTAACTATACCTGCATATATGAAACATATATAAGTAACGATCTAAGTAATCGGCCCAACCTAGTCAGAAATCAGCCGACACAGACAGACTGATGAGACAGACAGATTTTTGTTATAATTATTATAGATTTAATAGACACCTTTAACTTTGTAAATTTGGTAACGCTGTTGTAAATAAATAAATATATATAATAAATGACATTTATATATGTAAACAAAATATACTTTTTTCCAAGGATAAACAATAAAAATCACATTTTAAAATGAAAAATTAGTGTGATTATAATAACAAAAAAAAAAACAAATTAACGGGCACACCGTTAGTTTGCCCTACAAACCGTAATGCAATCAAAGTGCTCGTCAGAAGTAAAACTTTTTCGGAAAATTAGTTTGGCATGACCTACTAAACTATTTTCATGTACATATTCGATTACCTTCTCGGTAATCGTGGGAAATGGTATCTTATCGGGTATATTGATTTAATAATTAAAAGAAACGATGTTATCTTATTGTTTTATTAAATAATACGTACTTATGCCGTGTACTTGATAATAACAAAATATTAAGCAAAGCTGAAAGCATCTACCCACCAAAAAGCAAGCAAAGATCCTACATATCTTTGGTAAATTGTCGTGTTCTTTCATTTTCGTGTACGTATCATTCCAAGTCTAATCAGTTAATATCTATTAGAAATAACAAATTGAAATATCCGAAATGCGTCGCTTGTTATATTAAAGAGCTCTCGAATAAAAGAAACAAAGGAAGGCCTTAATATATTAGTCAAAGTTAGAAAGTCCGTTCTTTGTCACAGTGAGTCAGCGTCATGAGTCATGGGTCTGTGACACTGGATACTAAAGCTATTTATTACGTATATATGACAAACCTTAGTATACGTCAGTCACGTTTATAATACACTTTATTTGTTTATATTTTTCTTCCGCCTCTTTGACCTTCGCCTATATATTATACTTTACATTTTTTAGGTTCATTGATTTGAGCAAGCTATTACATGGTGATTTCGAATAATAAATAGATTTTGTTTTTAATATTTTTATTACAATATTGGTACTAGAACAACAAATTTTAAAACATTAATATGTACTTTCGTCCCAAATATACTCTACATATTTTAGATGTGAGCAGTATAGCTATTAGAGGTGATTTCGATTAATAAGTACATTTTTTTAATATTATTTGTTACATGGAAATATGAGAGAAAAAAAAATAATTAAAGCATTAATAACTACATTCGCCAATATACATTTTTTAGGTTTTATTTTCTGGATTTGAGCAAAATAGCTATTTGTTGTTGTGAGTGGTATTAATAAATTCATTTTCTTTTTATTGTTCTTTATTATATTCATGGCTTATATACTAGAACAACAAATGCATTGAAACATTAATATCTAGCTCAATAATAATTTATTGATAAATTCATAATACCTTACAATACCTTGACATGAAATATAAAAGTCAGAAATCTAGACTGCGCGTACTTGTTGGGATTCGTAATATAGCGGTGAATCCGTACTCTCACATATCAAATAGCGGAAAAATTAACAGCTTTTAGGTCTCTACTAACCCTAGGAACATATGAGACAGCAGAAAATGTTTAATGTCTTGTCTTTTTATGCACAGGATTAATACCGGTATAAATTAGTAAATTGTCTGTCTGTTCGTGAAATATCGTCCTACTTTTTCTGTTATTTTATAGTTTACATTAGTAATTCTCTAAACCTCTTTATAAAGTAATGTACAATTGATAACAAACAGTTCAAAGCTAATGTGGCATTACAAGCTATTTTAAAATGTAAAAGATGAAGTATACCAAAAGATCACCTCTTATCTTATAGATACTTCACTAATGGTTTGCTAAGAAACTTAATCATTCGGTTAACAATATATATATGCCTATAAAGTTATAACTTATATCACAAAATATTGCCTTAAATGTACTGCTCTAAGAAAAATGTAAGCGCTGTATTTATTGCGCTTAGATTTTCACAACATACTTAAAACGTTAAAATCACAATGTTGCATAGGAACAGGTCTAACGTCTGACAGTTATACAACAAGATATTCATAATTAGTATAATTATCTAGCATTTACAATCAATTATAGAACAATAGTCTAATAACCATAAAACTCTTAACACTTTATCAACACCATAACATTAAATCCTAATGAATACTGGTGGTATTTAAGTTGGTATTCACATTTCAACAGCCACTCGCTTTCCAGAGCTAATCTACATTTGCAATTCACAAACGTAAAAAATTCGGACGGCTTAACTCCATATTTCAAGATGGCTTCCGTACCATGACAATATTCCATTTTCAAATTGTTTCTCCGAGCTACCCGATTCTTTGGAGGAATACGTTGTCGGATTTTCGTTCTACCTGCGGTGGGGGGGTAGCGGGGATCACGTGATTCGGTTTCAATAAGTAAGGGTTGTTGACGGAGTTAGCACCCTCGGTCGCCTTCTGACTGGAGTTTGAAGGCGTTATATTAAGGAGAGGTAGTTGGTTTTTGCCACAGACGTGCGTTTCTTTGGGATGCATGTTGCCTGGAATAGAAATTAGTGCTTAGATATTGATTTCCCTAAAATAAAATGTATAAATATATTTATCTAATTCTTGAAATAAATTATTAATATAAATTATGAATACAAAATATATTTTCAAGTAACATTTTAAAAACAATTACTCTATATTGAAAAATAAAATTCATTTTAATTGTATATAATTTTCAATAATTATACAATTGCATTTTTAATGAACTTAAATATTTCTATTTAATACAAATATTTCTCCTAATGACAATATTATTCTGATGCAATATTAGGAAAGATATCGCGCATAGCACAGTTGAGATGCATATCAGAATTGAGAGGCACTTACCTGGTATATTAAATTGATCCAAACTGATATTATTCAACTTCGAACTGATAACTTCGACACTGTTCACAAACATTTGAAGTATTGTACGTACGGCCACAACGGAGGTGCGACAAGAAATGCGCGTACATTTGCAGCGGCGTTATTTTATATCTGACTGGCATTTGGCAAGCGGGATATATGACGTCATTCCATCTGACGCCAGGAGGGACTGACGCTAGCACAATTACAGCACTTAGCTCCAGTTTCTTGAAGGTGAAATATCGGAACTAGTCGGAGTCGCGATAACAAAACAATAAACACGAGAGAAATTGTTTTGTAGAGACTTTGATGCTAATTTATTAGAGCTACGGCATTTTTAAATGACGGGTAGTCAAAATAACTTTGATTAGTTTGTTTTTCAATGTTTTATTACATTTGGGTATCTTTAAAAGCGGCTAGATGTGTTTTTAACATAATATGGATTGCAAATATACCGTAAAACAACTTAACACACGATAAAAACAACTTTATAACGGTTTCCTAAAACGGTCTTTCATTTTGCCGGAGATAATACTACCAAAGTTCTAACACGTTGCCTTCCGTCAAAAACTTGCAAATGGGTTCTACTAATTATTTAAACAATGAGACTTTTACTTTAACGCTTCCATGACCGGTCAGGAATTGAGATACGCAGTTATCCATAGCCATCCAGCCACCCTGGTCGTTCACGTATATTTTGGAAGAAGTTATGCATTTCTGTATTGATTTTATTAGTCCATCGACATTATATGGAAGGTTACGTTAAAGGCCTCCAGACATTTTAATTGCCTGAAAGTCATCCTCCGAAACCCGTGACGGTTGCATGTTCGTTTTCCCTGCATTTTTTTTGTCTTTTTTAATTATGGTACAATCATCAGGCATAGTCATACTCAGGATTAGTGACGCGGATTAAGTTACAAGTTTTTCCTCAACATAGACGGTTATAGAGATAACAATTTGATAATCCGATTCTACGCCCAGATTAATATCATTTCCGTTGTTAGTCAACACAGTCTAGTATTTTATGCACTCGTAAAACATACTCATATACTTGGACTTCTCATGAATCATACCGCAGTCTAGTTTTTTAAGTATCATCAATCATATGGATATCATTAGTTGTTGGGCACTTCAATACGTATTATATAGTGCCTTTTCACATGCACGCCGCCGCGGCTCGGTCGCCGCGCCGTGTTACGCCCGTATTCATTTAAAATAGTCTCAACAAGTCCATACATTATACTGAGACGGTCGCCGTATTTATTCTGGTTGAGCACGGGCAGCAAGCGGTCACGGCACCATCGCCGCGCCATGTGAATGCTCTCTAGGGGTATTAGTACTTTACGGGGCACCGTGCCGCGACAGTGTGCATGTGAAAAGGCACGTAGAGTATGCACAACACGATTCTATCGGGTTTCCCTTCACTTCTATCACACGAGATAAAAGTCACGTAAAATGCGTCACATCTAGTGTCAATGTTTTTTAAGCGTCGTAATCGAATTAATTATTTCGAATTAATTTATAGTTTTTATCAATTTGTACTTCAGTGACGTTCACGTAATCGCGCCACTATCAGGTGTTTACTGCAAACGTACACGTAGATTGGTAATACGCTGAGCACAACGAGTAATCCGTGGTAGTTCACGTGACTAAATTCTTTATTGTTTTATAGTTTCAAGGAGATATCGCTATTAGGCGACGCCGTCTGCCGATTATGACATAAAGATATCGGAATATTTCCAATAAAATGGAGCAAAATATGCAAAGTAACAACATGAACCGGGTAAGCCAAAAGGCACAGACGCACAGTATCACACCAAGCAATTATTTTTAAGATATTTGTGGCTGCCGTAAATTATTTTCATCGTAGGACAACGACTCGCTGACACAGAAGTGACCAGTTGTAATTCCTGTAAATAAAAAAAAAACACGATCATTGAACAAAGTCGTTGTTTATATATTTTGTTAAGGCAGTGATAGTGATTCTTTACGAACTAGCGTTAAAAGGGACATTTATATTTTCCATGTTAGAATCAAGCTTTAAGAAGCTTGGAAATATCATCTATTTAGGTCAATTTTGTAGAATAAAATTTTATTAGTTTCGTCGCGACTTATAAAATTATCAGCGTAATTGTACGTTTATTTACATTTTGACACATTTCAAAAGTATTTATAATTTTATAATGTGGGTTAGTCTGACGTCAAACGCAGGTTTGGGCAATCATTAACACCAAAAGTTGATAAAACTAGTGACGAATGTACGTTTCTTTAAAATTTATTAACGGTTGTAATTCAATTTATGGCCAATGCAAATATGTAGTCAAATTAAATAGTGTAAAAATACAAAACTTGTTTTTACTTGAAACTGATAAAATGAAAATAGAATTAACATTCAAATAAAATATGATTATAACGAAATATCGTTTGAACGCGAATCATATTTTATTTGAATGAACTACTATTGTAGTTCTACTGATATTGAACATCGTGATAAAATTTCCAGCGTTATACGCTTAGATATTAAAACAGACAGGCATTGTGAAACATAGTCACGCGATACCCTAAAGGCCCTAAACCTTAACGTATGGTGAAAGCAGTAAAGCACGATCGATTTACTGTCTCATATGAACATCACACAAGGCTAACATAAAGGTTACAAAGTAGAACATAAAGTTTCTGAAGAAAATGAGATTTTTCTTTTTCCTAATATAAGGATTGTATACTTAAAAAAAGATACACTAACTTTAAATGCATACTTGTAATATGATGAGTTTGTAGTTTGACATTGAAATATAAATAATGTATAAATTAATAATTATTATCTTATTTTAATTTGAAAGGCACCCGTGGAGTCTCGACCCAATAGTGGATTTAATAACGGTGACCCTGCAGCTTACCATCAGCAAGTTCGACCGCAACTTATAAGAACAGATTCTAGATCGTCGCTATCTTCGCAACCACAACAGCAAAGACCGGGTCTACCACCCCAGCAGAGGCCGCAGTTCCAGCCCGGCGGTCCAGTTACCAACCCACCGTTTGGTCCGCGTTCTGCACCACCAGGACCACCGAACCAACGAGCACCTGTACCGAGTGGCGTACCAGGCTCGCCTCAATTACGTCCACAAACTCCACTATATCGTCCTGGTCCTCCAGCCAGTCAAACCCCGCAGAATCTAAGGACGTTAAACCCAGGTGTTGGAGCGCCGCAAAGACCGCCTGTTCCCAACAATCTTCAGTTTGGTCCGAGACAGCCACCACAGCTAGGTAATCCTACTACACCTGAGGGCGCAAAACCTCAAGGCAATTTTCAATTTAACGGTAATCAGCGTCCAGTCTCAAGTCCAGCAAACGTACAGATTACTAAACAACCTTCTCAGACCTCACTGAAAAGTTCGGATTCTGTAACTTCATCTCAGTATAAGCCAGTCAACCTGGATAACCAAAACGTATCAAATGATAATGAAAAGAACAATAAAATGGATGATATTACCGAAGTGTCCGGAGCAGTCAAAGGAAGGAGCTACAGTATTGCAGCAGCACCCGGTATGCCAAGCCCCTTCCGAATGGAAGATGATCGACGCAAATCAATAAGTTCGCTCAGTGGTAGATATGATGACTTAAGTGGCCGCAGTTCAGGACTTGATTTGATTCAAGAAGTCAAAAATAGTAGTGACAACATTCGAAGCTCAAAAGAAAGTATTAAATCAGAAGTATCTAATGAACTTAACCGAGAAAATACAGACCGTCCGGAATCTCGAATGTCAGGATCTAAAATGACAGAATCTTTTATGGGATCTCTATCGAACTTATCAAAAAAGAAAGTGGATGACGATGATGATGTTGTTCTTCAAAATAACTCACTTTCTGTAAAACAAGAGGAATCTCAAAATAAAACTGACCTTTCAGACCGTTCTCCGTCTTTGACTCGAAGTGATGAATCTCCAGAACCGAAAAATATTTCTCAGAGTTCCGTTATATCAAATAAACTCCAAACTCCTACACCAGAACTACAACGACCAAAAACACCTAAGACAACTATAAAAGACGAATTACAGTCAAGCGAAATAAAAAGAGTTGAAACACCAACAAAGCCCAGTCCAAAATCCCCAATGCCGGAGAAGAAAACACCGACAATGATGTCACCAATACCTCCATCTAATATGAATATTTCGACTGATATAAAAACAGCTTCAACTCCTAACGATTCAAAAAAATCAACCCCACGTAAAATTTATTCGGCACCAAAATCACGGCCTAAAGGTATATTTGCATTAAAGTAACAAAACCATTTTTGAGATGAATCAATGACATTATCCTATTATGACTTTTATTATTGTTTCTTGTTAATAAATGAAAAAACGCTTTATGTAATTCTTTTTCATATGGTATCCCTTTTTCAGATGGTGACAATGATAGTGGAGTTGATGAATCTACTCAGGGCAATGTAAGTTCAATAAAATATTTTTTATATAATTTTTTAAGGATTTCATAATTACACAATATCTACGCGTTACAGGATGTAAACGGTTCACCAAGCTCACCAACTAAAAGATTGCCCAGTAAACTACCAACAAAAGAGAAAGAAAAATCGAGCAGTAGTCTAAAGCAAAGTTTATCGCGATCGTCCAGCAAAAGCGCTACGGCAAAAACTCCAGAAACTCCTTTACCAAATGAGAAAAAAAGTAAGCCTTTTTTTTATTTTTGTTTTTATGACCGAACGAATTTAGTATTTTTTGCATCCTTACTAGTTCTTTACCTATATTGTAAATGGAAAAGTGTGTTTATTTGCTTGTTTTTTATCTTCCAAAGCAAGCAACCAATTGACTTGACTTTTAGCACAGATTTAGTTGAAAAAGTGGAGAGTTACTTTACAAATGAGGCTTGTGTTAATATCCGTATTATTACGCGAGTTTCGAATTTCACGCCAACGAAGCCGCGGGCAAAGGCTAGTATTTATTAAGTTATGTTTTATTAGACATCTGTATTTAATTATTTTTAGAAGTTCCAATGAATAAAATTCAAGTCGGTGGAGCCCCATCACCAAACATCAAAGCAGTCAAATCAAAGATCGGTTCGCTAGACAATACGACGTACAAACCTGGTGGTGGAAAAGTCAAAATAGAAAACAGAAAACTCGACTTTAACAAAGTTACACCAAAAATTGCCGCCAAAAATGAAGCTTACACACCTAGCGGTGGAACGAAGAAGGTAATATTTGAGTAGCCAATAATTATCTTAAGCTGGGGGTCGGCCGCATTCGAATCCCGCGGACGGAGCAAAATATATATCCTAAAATAAAAAAATATATATCCACAGCCGAACATATTTAAATATATAATCTTAAATGTATAATTTAATGTGGCTTACATTCTTTTATAAATTATGGTAATTTCCAGATCACAACTACAAAATTGGAATGGAATGCAAAGTCTAAGATCGGATCCTTACAAAATGCTTCATACAAGCCGGGTGGTGGTGATAAGAAGATTGAAACAGTGAAACTTGATTTCAAAGAGAAAGCAAAACCAAAGGTGGCTTCTACAGTCAATATAACTCACAAACCCGGAGGTGGCGATGTAAAGGTAATATCATATTTTATGTACAATAAGAGAAGTTGAAACAGGATCATGGATCTAAGTAATTTGGTCGGGATATATCAAACTCAGCGACGACCAAATGACGTAGGTCCGTCAACTGGCTCTCTTTCAATTTCCCCATTGTACATATTTATCGGACAGTTATCAAAATCAACATCTTATAAATTGTGATGATATAAAAGAAGAAAGGGCCCGTGAGTACTAGAAATAACATATCTCTAAGCACACACGTAAATTATTTGAAAGAAACAAAGTTAATTATTAGTAGCTACGAGCAGACAACACAATGCTAAACACTGTATTACTTAGGTAGTCAATTACGGAGCAAAGACACTAGTTAGACTAATAGATACAATATCCAAAATCTACAATGCTTAAATCAATTTGATTTTCCGTAGAACGTTGCTAACACTGGAACAAGAGCTGTGAGTAGAACAAAAAGTATTTGAATTGTTGTTGCTTTCAAGCCTTATTGTGACCACTTTATTGTATGCACTTGTTAAGGAACAGAAAATATATCTACAGTTAGTGCTCAGGTTGTCTGATATAATTTGGACACGGTATAGATTAAAGGTTGCGTCGTTTTTAGTTTATTAAGTGGCCACTTCCGAGATGGAGAGCGTCGAATAGACCGTCTCACTTCTATTTATTACGTAGGCGACGCAGGAAGGTCAGTTTTTATCAGTGTCTTCAAGGCTGTAATGCCTTAGATGCCTGCGAATGAAGGGCTGTATATTGGAATGAATGCCAGCCATTCTTAGTTCACATAGCTTTGAGAAATGGGATTGTTTCACCTTGACTTTTTATTGGATCCTGCCAAAAATATTTTCCAAGTACTGTGTCGTTTATTTCGCAAATTATTTTAAGATTGTCCAGCATATATATTTATAAATTGCTTATTATTCTATTCGAAGATAAATAATTTCATTACATACGCACGAATATGAACAAAACATACACAAGAATTAAAATATTTGGCAAAAAACATAGTCACTATAAGTTAAAAACGCTATTTCGTGTACTTATTTAATATTAATTTATATATTATGTCACATGATATAAGCACACTAGTTCACATCACATTATATTTATTGTGTACGTGGTTTGTGCAAGAATTCACTTGACAGTACTATTATATTCAATTTATGAATATTGTATGTGCAAACTGCACAAGCATATTTTATTTAGCTTACTACAAGAGTTTTGCAATTTTAATATTGGATATTTACAAACGATTTTATTTCGAATCATTATGTTTAGTGCTAAACATATTACGTTTTCATGGTGTCATAAATATGTATTGTCCTTTTAAAGTTGCATAACTCTAAACAACATCTTTATGCTGCTTTATATATATCTTGCACACTCACTTTCCGAACAGATTGAAAATCAAAAACTGGAATTCAAAGCCCAAAGTAAAGTCGGTTCCCTGGATAACGTGAAACACAAACCCGGTGGCGGCGAAGTGAAAATATTTGACGACAAAGAATATTTGAAGCAAGTCACTGGACAGTCGCCTCTCCCTAATAGCCACGACCACTCGCGACAAGAGGTGAGGGCTTCGTCATACGCGTGGGACCCTTAGCGTTCATTTCTTTCTTTTTGGTGATGGCTTCAACTAGTTCATCGTTTGTTTTGTTCCTCATCGTTTGGTTTATCATCTTTATTTTCCTTTTCCTAATTTGCTAAGTCACAATTTTTATTCATTTTTGTTTCAGCCTGAGTATTTGTACTCATTTTACTGAAGTAAGGTACATTCATTGTAGATGGGTGGAAATGGTTTTAACTAACATAGATTTGTTTTTGTTTTGCTAACTCTATTTTGTTTGATCATGGTTACTGGATTTGTTTCTTAAGTTATAACTATCTTTTTGTTTTTAACATTATGCATCTAGAGTTTTAATGTTTTGATGTATAACTTTTCAGAGCCCGGTACCGCAGTCCGCGCAGGCGCCTAAATCTGACGAGAATCTGAACCAAGCATCGTGTTAAGGCGCAATTGGATCACACATCTTTTTTAATGTTTATATACCTTACTAACTGTCCAATTTTTTACAACGTTTGTTTAAAGTGATCTTACTTCCATTACATGTAGTTAATATTCCACGAATTTGTCTAACTGTAAACAAACAAATTTAATTTACCTATTTCACTAATATTTGATAAAATTTTGCATCTTTATTGGTTTTCTAATCATTCACCAGTGCCAATATCTTCAGTAGGTATCATATACACTATTTAATTATTATATCCTCAATTTTATTTCTTATTATTTTCGCTCGTGAACTTTAAATCTCAGGAAAAGGATAGACCATAGAATTAGGTTTAGGGACTAATTCTAATTCGGTATATTATATTAATAATTAAGGTTATCTGTTTAAATTTACTTTAAAACTTAATTTGTATCGTTTTGTTACCGCGTACTATATCAGTGCAAATATATTAATTTCGTCAAAATGATGTTAGTGAACGAGGGTCAAATAAATAGATTAACAATATTAAATAAGACGTGTTATTTGTCATGATTAATACAACTCATACCAATTTTCCTTAGGCACCAATCACTACACTTCACCTATATAAAGAGAAATATCATTAAAAATTTGTTTAATCTTTCTGCAAATATGTTAAGGATCCTTGGTTTGAATACATATTTTCACGATCACGCTTTTCTTTTGTTATTGGGATAAAACTGTAGTATTAAATGTTCGTGTTAATAAATTGAACAAAATATATACGTGTAAGTAGATAGCTTTGTTGATTTGTTTGTTGTTTCACCTTATTAGATGTACCAAATGCACATTCAGAGTAAAGTCATACTTTTTACTTTTATGAAAGAAAGAAGCCACCATGTCCAGCCTCCCAGAGCTTCATCAAAAACTACACTAGGCGATCCATCGCGGCAGAGACGCACACATCGACGTCATTATTCGAGATCCATACAATTAATAAAGTTGTGATTGTGTGTCGTGTCGCTTCGCTGCTGCGTAGTGTCGTTTTATTAACTGGGATTATTACTAACTAGGGGTATTAGTTCTACTATGAGTTTGAAACGATAGTATCTATTTATTGGTACTCGATACCGGCTAAGTATATTTTTAGTTGTGCAATCCTTTCGCGGTTACTAAAGGCCCTGCAAAATATATCCATTCTAAAAATTTACGAAGTCGTTATCGAGTGTCGAATAATAGCTACACAGTTAAAACTCACGGTAGAGCTACTGATTACTAAAAAAATATACTTCAATTATTGTGGTAGCCACTTTATCTTTTGTACTATTGTTTGTTAGGCATTTTTACAATTACAGGTATAATGTACTACATCGCCTAATGTTCATTTGCTTCAACTATTTGTTGTGTGAATTGATGTTATCAAATGAGCTTAGCTATTTGAGAGATTGACTGAAAACTTTTTCGGTGCGAAAGATTTTGTATGAATATACAAATACGTAATTTCATAGTTGTAACGCTTAAGTATCACCCAATATTTTGCCTAATAATTTTAAGAATATATGCATTTGTTTAGTTATTTTAGATGATTATGTTTTAAGAGTATGTTTTATTTATTCTAAAATTTTTAACTTTCGTTTCGTATTACCTAACAGTTTAATTACTACCTGTAATACGGGATTTTGTAGAAAAAATAGGTGATGATATAATATTTCAAGTTGTACTATTGTAAACCCAAAATATACTTTATCATTATTATAAATTAACCTATAAATTAATATTAGTTTTATTTTATGGATTTAGGTAGTATCCAAATTTATTCCTACTTTTGAAATCAATAGCACCTTCGCACTGTTGGTGGATTTTGTTTCCAGGCTTCGGTAAGTAACACTTTTATGTACTTTGTGTGTAGGTTAGTTTATCACTAAATACGTAGGTTATTTCATTTTAAGAATTTTAGGCGTACAAACGCACTCGTAGAGCACCAAATGTGTACTTGAACTTAGTAACATTAACACTGCCTTAGCTGTGTAATTTTAAATTAGTTATTGTTTTTAGCTAATATTAAAACAATTTCTTTATAGGTATCTGTTATTTCAAAAGTATTGGTATCGATACTATTTTTAATAGTATAATTCCAGAGTGAAGAGTTTAGCTTAGGGTATTAAGGTATCACTATATATAGTAGAAAAAAGAAATTAATCGATACATTTTAACAGGATTACATGTCGTTGCACGAGTGGAGCGAAGCGGACATGCCGCTGACGCGAAGCCGCTCGGCGCGTACGTTCCGCTCGCACACGCCGCGCACGCCACGCGGGATGTCACCGCAGAAGCGGAACGAAGCGCGTACGCCCCGCGCGTTGTCGCCACAGAAACGTACCGAAGCGCACTTGGAACGTCGCATGTCAGTCAGGCCCGCTACAGCGCGGGAGCCGAGACGATCCGCCTGCTCTCGGAGACCTTCTCTCACACAGAGACCGGCTTTTACAGTTTATTAGAAAACGCACGTGAGATAGTTTTGTAATTTATATGACTATTTAAGAAAAAAATATCATATCAGATCGAAACAAGAGAAAACGAGGCGCAATACGCCGATGCATACTTAAGATACAATGCTAGACTATATTCTGGCGATGTCGCACGATTCTGAATTTCTAAGTCATCATGCATATCAACGGTAAAGCAGTCTAAAATCTAAATAGAGCTGTTCTTTATTACAATTTAAATTCATTATTTAACTAAACCTACGGAATTAAAAATATTATAGGAGTGATCAACAGTTGATCAGTAATAACAGTACATTCCTCAAAAATGCCAACTTGCCATCTCTTAAATTCATGCTCACTTGTTTTTCCAATTATTTCACAATTAAGAGCACCCTAGAATATTGGAAAGACGTTTGCGTGTGGAAAAGTAAAAACTGTTGATGTTCTATTATTAATGATTATTAATATTATGTTTAAAAACGTCACGTGACAGCTCCCATCTCATAGGTTCATTCCGCACGGCTAGTTCCGTAATGGGTGGTAGGTGAAAATGTAGGCATTCTTTTAAATTTTTAAATTTACTCAGAAATAAATGATTTTTTGTTTATTTATAGTAACATTGATGACAATGGTAGTTTATAACCTGTAGTATTTTTACCACATCAGAGCAGATAGATTTAGTTGATGTAGTGTATTGCAAATGGCAAAATGTTTAGTGAACACGCTCTGCAAGTCTCTTTTTACATTTCATTAACAGTTCAAACTTATGCGATAACAAATATTTTATCCAAATCAGATAACTGCGACTAGATTTATGACAAAGTAATTTTTTCACAGAAAGCAGGTTTAATACAAAACTAAATGTAAAAGTGATAGCTTTTGGTGTCTTTTGACTATTATTAGTAGTGTCATGTGTTGTTATTTTATCTAAATATATAATTGTCTCACCAACCAGCTTAATTTATTTTTAAATTCCCAATCAGTCCCGATCATCTACTAGAACATTTTCTATAAAAGACTTTTTATTCAATTATTCATTATATTACTATTCAGATATTATCAGTTTCGAAAAAAAAGTAGGAGTTGGGCGGCTAAAATAATTCATTAAAACAACATTCTATTTAAATTTATTGTTTAATTGTGTACATGGTTATGCATATATTCCTCGATTGTTAATTCATAAAATTATGGCACTTAACACAATAATAATAAACAATACATACAATGATTGATGAATGTCTGATGAAACTCTCGTAATTAACTTATAAATATTCGGAATTCATTTCTCAGTCGTTCGTTGACGCCCGCCTCGCGGACGTCTATTTTTATTATTTTACCGTTATTTTCTTAAAAAAAATAAAATTTGATACAAAAAAAAATCAACTCATTTGATCCCAATTATAAATAAACACACGAAACTCCCCCGAGGACAATTCCACCATCGTAACATGAGCGCGCAGGAATTACTATAAAAATTAACATTTCAATATCTTTCAATACAAACTGTCGATAAAAACTTACGACTAACTCTAATATTAACACATGCAACTCCCAAGCGATTCAAGCGTAGAAGCGAACCTCCTTTTCGCGATCAGATTAAGGCATACTCGACCTACACCGCTATAGACTCATGAGTACACATGGAAGCGTCGATTTAACATATGAGGACAATGCGACAAGCTCTCACACTAACTATCATTAATTACATACAAAAGGCCACATCACATCATTCAGTCACAAAGCGATAAATGGGGGCTCAATACATCGAACACGTAGAGTTGAAAGTCAAAATTAATGTCGTCATTTATGTATTAGTAAATGCATATTTATACTGTATTTTAAACAAATTCAGTAGCTACATTCAAGTAACTTAAAAGAAAAAAGATTTGGAAACCGAATCAGAAAACATAACTTTTTAGTAAAAAAAGTCGATTCTACAAATCCAATGAAATAATAATAATAATAATTAATAACTATCGATGTCTTGAGTCCCCTTAATAAGTATGAAATGGTTCAACGCAAGAGTGGTTTCCAATGTATATATTTAACATAGCTAAATTATTCTAGTTATTGTATTATATATTTGCCTATATGTTGACACCACGTAGACGCTGGCAAGAGACAGCATCGCGGGGCAAAGGCGCCGCTCTAACCAATGCGATACGCACGACGGACTACGAAAGGAACTGTATCGTGCACTTGTTTTGTTTACAATTTTGAATAATTCTTCTAGTAATTATATGTACATCAATTAACAACGATAAACGATTACTAGTACGTCGATTACACGATTACATTAACCCCTATACCCCCTGAGCAATATGAGTACCAAAAATATTATCTATCCGTTCCCGGCTCGAAGCGGTGATATGGTTTAATATCACAATATCGTAACTAGCGTAAAGCGATAAGATAGCACATTACAGACAGTGATATTGAATATAACACCTAGGGCTGCCATTGATTTAACAACGAAATGTGCTACGCCAACTCGACGGCAAGAAAATTTTTAATATCGATGAGGAATCGATGTTGAAAACTTTGGGTCGAGTTGAATTTGTCGATGCTTCCCCGAGTGCCGGTGATGAAGGAGTGGAAAGTGGTGAGGCACATGCAGTTACTATTACAGAACAGTTAGGCGCCAACACTTTGTGATGACCAGGAAACCCGAAGGATGGGATAGCTGGTTCGGGCCGTGCTGTTAGTGACAAATAAGTGTTAGGCTTCCCAGAAGCTTACTAATAGATCGGAGCACCACTAGCCTGATAGGACGGCGTGTAGGAGAGGAAGCATGCAGTTAATTGTCACAAAGAGTTTAAATCAGCAGTGGTCTCAATTATTGCAGTAATGTTATCAGAAACTAAAACGCCAGTATTTCACAGCCCTAGGCAGAAGATATTGAGACCTCGAACGATATATACAGACACACACTAAATTCCTTTAAGTACAATTATAATACATTTATCGTTATAGACACCGAATTCCAATTTACCTAAACGTCTGGCGCCTTTCGCGGCGGCGATGCTGTCTTTTATATAGGAGTTCACTTAATATAAGAAATTTGTCCTTAGAGTAAACTTTAAATATCATTTTCTATATCACATACGGTTGGGGAATTACTCATCGCGATGTCGCCTCCACGGACCCGCCCTGAATACTTCCCCAACTTGTGGACTTACAACGATTTATATACAATCCGAGACGTCGTGCCTTAACGTAAGACTAGATTTTACTACGCAATATAATGTGCGATACGATTTAGTGATCGATGAACAGGGGTCGCCGCGATACTCAGTCATCAAAATAATAAATTAACCTACAGAAATCGTCAAGATGAGACCTAAAATACGAATAATTTAACGAAGCTATCGTAGAGTAAGTATAAGAAATGTCATTAAAACTTAAAAACATCACAGGAATCCCTGATCAAAGACTACGCAACGAATACGATCGTTCCGGGTAACATCAAAATAAATTATTCACAGAGAACTCCAACGGGACAGGACTTTACAAACACCTGGTGGACAGTCTTTTGGCCGCTCCTTTCCACACCACACCACAGTCTACCGACTTTGTACAGTTGCACACGCACACATTTACACATTCAGCCTCACTTAGTGTCTCGCGCTGGATATACGCAGGGGCCTCCAGTACGGATGCCAGTCGTGCTATCCGTGCCAATATCAGAAATCCTCTAGCAGCACCGCGTCGCGGGGCACGAGGCCCTTCTGGTCTCCCCTGCAGCAGAGAAGATGCTGGTCGTCTACCTCCAGGATGAGCCGCAGTCGCTCGCCCTCGTTAAATGCTAGATGACCTGAGTCTGAAGGTAGCCGATGCCATAGTGTTCTGACATACCTGAAAATTCAATAGAATAATATCTGGTCATTAAAACGTCGCATTATCATAGAAGTACAAAGAGTCACTGTGATGAAACAGAAGTAGAAAAAAGAAAAACTGAAATACTTTGGCTTCTACTTGATATTTATTAAGATAAAAATTCTAAAAGGTTCTTAAAAGGTCAACAAGTCCTACCCAAGGTCTACTTTATATCCAAGGCATCCCTCTATAAAAATAGTTCGTGAGATTCTCTTAAACGAATTTCTGGTACGTACTTGTGTTTAGCGTGGTGCTGAGCTGTAGCGCGTGCGGCGGACGAGGATGCGGCGCGGCGGGGCGCGGGGGGCGGGGCGGAGCGCCCGTACGGCAGCGACGACGGCCGCGGCGCGCCAACACCACTCACGCCGTCCACGCGTGACGTCCTAGCATACATATTGTATAAATAACCTTTACAGATAGTTCAACTCAGTTGTGCGCCCGACCCTATGTGAGTGTGAGCATGTAAATACGCAACTGTAATTTATGTGGCAGTGACGCGCAGGCACCCTCCGAATAAACAAGGCTGACCCACACGTCGCACTCGGGCATAATTGAGTTGGACTAACTATTGTCAATTTCCGTTATGAAACGACTTTGTAGAGACTGTATATACAATCAGAGAAGCCGTTTCATCGGCAGATGGGGGACTTTTTTGGTACATTATATTTATGTAAAACTCAGGCGACAGATCTCTTGATTTGAAATAGTTCGGCCAAGTGACTTAGGTCCGTTTATCGATTATAAATGAATTTCTCCAATGGTACCGGCAAAGAATTTTTTTCATGGGCCAATGACGGACCTGCGTTCCTTGCGCGTTTTAGTAAATAAGTCAAACTATTTATAAGTACACGGGCTAAATTGTAAAAAGCCATTCAAACAGCATTTGCGCTTAGTTGGTAAATGTTTATGTTGGTGAATTCAGTAACCTCGGAGGAAAGCCAGAGTTTTGAAATATTTAATTACTTTAAATAGCTTTAGTATTATTTAGTGACTTTGAATCACTTTAAAAACTCTTCTCAGATAATTTTCAGATTAGTAATTTTAGCATGCTAAGTTTATTTAAGGACGCCATTTTTATCTTCTTCTATAATATTTTCATTTTCATCATCGTTAGAAATGGGTCAGTTTTAAAGAAAAAAAATACACATATTTGGTCAAATTAAAAAAAACTCCTCCTTTTTTAGGGTCGGTTAAACACAAATAATTATTGGATGCAAATGTTGAACAAGTTGCTGTTAGTTTTATAAATCTATTAATTCGGTGATCTTCGTAGAAACTTTTTAATCTTGGTAATGCTATTACGTCATGAGGTTTTTAAATCAGAAGACATTCATGCAATCATGCTGTTAGGGTTATTAACAGCACAACATTAAACTGGTAATTTTTAATATTCTTCCAGAAAATATACATACGCTGTATTCCTAACGCCCTGAGTATTTTTAGCGACGGCAACATTGGTTTGCGTCACTCGTTTCTCAGCAACTTTTCTTGTAGGTTTTTCTGGAATATTTCTGTAGGTACCCGTGCAAATATTAAGCAAATTAAAAAGCTAATAGATAACAGGGAACCCATCACCATTATTTACAATCTTGAAATTGCGAAGGAATTTGAACACACAGCTTGTAATATTTTTAGGGATATGAGTATACTGAGTTGAACTATCTATCTGATATTAGCCAGCTTTATAATATAAAATATTGTACATTATTATTGTGATTCAACTTTCACTGGAAGCCAATAATATAAAATTCGGGAAAATGCTTTAAGGGCTACATATAGAGACATTTTATGATTACTTAACTTAAAATTAAAGAAGAAGAGCACAAAATGTATGTCAATTTTAAATAAAGTTAAGTTATCATGGAATCTGTCTGAGTACGGCGGTAATAAACGGCGGTCTAGTTAGAAAAAAGTAATAAAGTATACCTGTGCGCTGGATGTGGAGGTTTCTTCGGTGTGGTGTTGCGAGAGGGGGCGGTCCGCGGCGCCGTCGATGTTGGGGACACGCCCTTACGGACCGGTACTGGGATACCACTGAAAACAGGAGTAATAAATAAAAAGTTGAGTAAATAAAAAGTTTATTACAACTAAGATGATGCTGATGATGATTACTTTAATTTCAAATATAAAAAATGTTGAGTAATTATACTCAACGAAAAAACATCCCGTTTCGAATTCGATTTTTTTTCGAAACAATTTTCGAATTCCACGCGAGCGAAGCCGCGGGCAAAAGCTAGTAACTAAAACTAATTTTAAATTAAAATGCTAAAATAGTTCAAATACTTTAATTCATCAATATTCAAAAGCATGCAATAGAAGATTGAATAAACCCTAATCAATAAAGCGTAAACACAAATCGGTATTAAAGCCCCCGTCCAAAAGTCCAGTATTCATTATCCTAATGAACTTTTAGAGATATTATTAGAGATAACATAATCTATCCGACATGAATGAAATTAAATTCTTTACAAATCTAACCATATGGCGACCCTCGCCCGCATCGATCTATTCACCCCTATTGTTCAGCTGTTGTGACTTGTGGCTTTATAAATAGTCCCGGTCCGTGCATTATGGCAGCTAAGGATATTTATTGAAGGACATTTTTATATGGTCCACTTACATTGGTGGCGCGATGATGCATTGCGATAAAACTTTACCTAGATATAAAATATCTAACCCAACCTAAATAACTACACAATAGATATCATATCAAATTGACAGACTTGCTAGTTGCCACCCACAGTGTCAAGCGTAAACATACCTGATCGTACGCGACAGCCGCGATCCAGATAATAATTGTATAGTGGGGGAAATTGAAAAAGAGCCAGTTGACGGATCTACGTCATTTGGTCGGAATATGTCAATTCCATGTAAGTCGTGATCTGTCGGCTGGATTTCACATAACCCGACCAAATTACTTAGACCCACGAACTGTATCTATTTCAACTTCCCTGATTGCAAACTACAAAGCGTTAGTCGCGGAAGTTTTGTTTGGGCTGCCAGCCGTGCCTGAAGTATGTCTCGGACATTTTTGTATGGGCTGTAAGCCGCGTCCGATCAGTTTGTTTTCCGCTTCAGTTTCTTGAATGGCCCATTTAAAAGAGCACTACACCTCGTGTCGTTGCAATAATAACTTACCGATGCGTGTTTTTAGCCGGCGACTGTATCGCGGGCGCTTGCGGTCGCACCGGGGAGGACACGGGGCGGGGTATCTTTGACCCGCGCGCCGCAGCTGGTGAAGTCTCACCTGAAAACAATACATAGTTATTAAGGTTAGTAAGACCGTATTAAAACAACTCGGTACTTTCGATTGTCTTAAAATGGAAGTTGAAAATTAATGAACACTGACCGGAAGAATAAAAACAATCGTGTTACGTAAGTAAGGTGATAGATAATAATTCTAAAATTGTTTTTAACATATCTGAATTAGTGTTTTTTCAAAAACTTCTTTCCTCAAAACCTTATTGTATCACTTTAATAGCGAGTATTACTCAGAAACATCTAAATAGTGCAGGTATTAATACTATCTTTCAATATAAGTCTTAAATTACAACGTATATTACGAACCGTTCTGCACAAAACAAGTATGTATTAATATTTTAAACCAAAATAGGATTTAACTCTTCAGATGAATCATTCGTAGACTTTCTTACTAAACCGCCTAGTAAGCTAGCTGTCTGAATGAATGTTTTTGAAACGGTTGAACATTCAACAGTTGGCAATCTTCCAGAAGACCGGGATCGAGGTAACAAATACTTTTATTGCCAAGCTCAACAAATATTATACTATCATTAAGAAAGAGAAGATAACGTGAATAAGAATTTACTTAAAACTATTGAAACAATAGAATGCTTCAACAGAACAAATACAAATGTATGTAAATATTATACGCTTAAACTTGCTAACAATATAATAATACCATTTATGCTATTTGCAATAATAGTGTAGCCATGTCTACAATGTATGTTTATACATACATTAGGGGACTAATAGTCAGTAATACAAATATTAACTACTAGCCCCCTTATTCATAAAAAAATAAGAAACTTTTAAATAATTAAGGTTCGCTGTCCTTTTCTGGAATATTGAAAAAGTCACACGACAGAAAGGGGCAGCGAACCCTGTAAGTTAAAAATTGCTAAAATTATTTTCTGTTACCTGCCCCTACGTCCGTGTGGTAAGGAAGATGATTTGAATTAAATTATAACATTGTTTGAATTAAATTTTATGAAAATTAAAGGCTTATAACACTAAGCGACTCCTTAAAAGAATATTATCTACTAGTTTTAAATTGGAATAAGTTCTTAACAAATACAAAAAAAAAACACAAAGTATTGAGGTTGATGACAGAAATGATAAAATCGATAAAGAAAACGGACGAGCAGATAGGTATCGGAATTCGTAATAAGCGCATAACAGTACTTTCAGGAAGTCGTGTTCTGGCGCGTGTCTAAATTGGTCAACGCCTCCATTGTCTTAGATATACCGGGCACATGAGCCTGTAAGAATTATTCACTCGTCGTGCTAAAACTGGGGATTCTAGAATATCTTTGGAACGTATCCAAGGTGAAGGCGATTTTTATAATACTACAAAATTCCGTTTGGACACCGGAACTATAAAATTGTCAACAGATATAGAGTTCAAACATTGCAAAGAATACCTAAATAAAAAGATATTGTACATTATCAAAGTACATTTTAGTATTTAAAATTATGCTGTGGAATGTTTTGAAAACAAGTCATTTAGAGAAAGACTCATATTAAAATTGCATTCATAGATGGAGGGTATTAATTTTATCAAATGTTTGACTTGGATGAGAGATAATGCAGCCGTGAACTTCTTTGGAGTTCGTTCAAGATTTATTTAACCTTGTTTTCGTGAGTCTTATCTCCGAATATTATAAATACATTTATGATGCCAGACTAGCGTGTTTAAGAGTCATCATCGTATATAGAGACTAAACTATTATATTTAAACAATTTAAAACAATGCTGCAAAAATTGAGTAAAGTGGCATTTCAGATCATTGACTTTTAGGCTAGTTATTATAAGCCTCTGATTTTATTGAGTTCCTGCTTGTAAATGCTATATTGAAGAAAATGTTCTGTCACGGATACTATATTTTTATTATCCGTGACGAAATAATTTAATGGAAACCTAAAGATATTATTTGGTAGCAGTAAGTCTGGACTAGTTTAATAAGACCAAAGTGTGATTTTTCATTTTGTCTGTGCTTGTTGGTAAGAAAAGCAGAATATTTAACTTACCGGTCGGCGTGACGGGGCTCTCCGCGGTACTCAACATTTCCCACTTGAGCTGAAGACGCCGGAATTTCCCGCCGGAGTTGTTGCTGCCCGTGTTAGCACTCGCGCTACTGTTGGCTGATCCCGGACGCCATGGCTCCTCACCGCTACATTCCAGCTGGAACATTATACATATTTATCTACTGTTTATTTTTTTTCTAAAGAGATTGTGTGTGATTGTGTAATGATCAAAAATCTTTATTTCATTTAGCAAAGTAGATTGAAAGAATTTTTTTTGGCAATTTACCACTATTGGTTTAGTAATTGATAATAATTAATTATTGGCAACATTTTTGTAATATCACTTGTCAAAGAAATGTACGGTAACAGTAATAAAGAATAGTGCTTATGTTTATAGTATATTAATACTATCATGCTGTTATAAAAACGAGGAAATAATAAAAATATCTTAAAACTATTCAATAATATTTAAACATCGACTTCATATACTTTTTTCACGATTTAAAACAATAGAAGCATGAAGCTACTGGTAGGTAAACCATAACAAATATGGTAACCCGTGCGTGATCACTGTACGAGTTTCCTGTTGACGACTTACATGCTTTATGGAAGCTAAAATATTGCGCGGTGACATACAAAGTAATTTTCCCATTCCAAATTGTCTTATGGATTAAAATATTCGAGATTTGGAAAACCCGCTTTTAAGATTTCTTGGAATGGAAAAACATTTTGATCAGTAACATAGGCACAAGTTATGGGAACGCAAACAAAACGCTTAAAAAAACAAAACGCAAAACAAAGATGAACCAAAAAGCGTTGATTCGTGAAGCTGAGACGCAAACGATGTGGGAACATAAAAATAAACTACCAATCGAAACACATGTATCCCAGCAAATTACCTTCGGGTCATTGCCGGTCGTTTTAGCCGAGGGCTTGTTATTCTCTAAGCTATCTGTGTAATCGTCACTGTCATCAAACACTAGCCTGTCGAAAGCCTGCATTAGCTTTGAGCCGAGGTGTACCCCTGACCATCTTCTCGTGTCTAACTCGATTCGGCTGTTATTCGGACAGATGTCGTATCCGATCGGAGCGGGGTTCACACAAGATCTCGGCCTATTCTTATCAACTACGGTCTTAACTTGTGCCGTGTCATTGAGCAGGTCTGGCGTCGAAGGCTCTTTTTTCGTTTCTTTGTGTCTCATTATCACGCTGGTTTGGCAGTCCTCGACCGAAACGCTCGATTGCACCGAGCGGACCAGTTTAAGCAAGTTTCTTTGATTTAGTGTTAGTGGTGGAGAGTTAATCGTTGTGGGCTGTTAAATTATTAAATATGTTTTAGCATCATGCATCAAACCAATCTCATGTTATTTGGATGTAATCAAACGACTGTCGCAGTATATCGTCTATGAAGCATTTATTTGCATTTTATGTAAAATGTGCACGACATGTCGAGTTTTGAGATCGCTGTGACTTGTGAATTGAAAGCACATGCAAACGATAAAATGCAAATAAAGCGCTGTCAGCTTACTATTAAGGCGGCAGGGCTTAAAGGTGTCTTGTACATAATACTCAATATTGAATAGCGCAACAGTGATTGAAGTGTAATGCATTTATATCTTACCCGACTAGCAGCACGCATGTCACTCTCGATTTTCTTGAAACTTCGATGTAGTTCACGCATCTCAAACATGAGGTCCAAGTTGAAAGGCAATAATTTAAGAGGTTCAAGGCTAGCCAACAGCGTATCCAACAAGGCTCTGCATCGCGGGTCGCCGACGCAACCAGCCAATATTAACGAATCTTGGTCGTAGTGTTTTGCAAGTATTGATTCCCTTGTGCGGACATATGAAACCCATGCGTCGACGGACTGCGAACTAAACACACACGCCGGTTAAATTATTATTTTATGAAATTATCATATACTTAAAATTTGTTTAAAACACTTACTTCAGCAGGCCAAGTATGAATGCGTTGAATTTGACTAGCCCTTCAGTTACCGCGTCCTCGCTGTTAATTCTCAATACCAGTTCGTTGAGTGATTTGGTTATTGGACCTAAGGAAATGATTTAAAGTTACGTTTTAAAGACAACGGGTATTTAAAAAACGATATTGATTTTATTGGAAGTAAAAGTGTTCGTACCTTGCCTGGCAGTAGCTTCCACCATTTGCCAAACTGAGTTATTAACAGCTCCAAATGAAGTTTCAATGTTTTCCTTCAGACCGTCTCTAAATATTGCGTACAAAGCTGGACAGAGTGCGTTGAGCGCAATCTTAGCACAGGCGGGTGATTGTTTGGAGTCACCCAAGAAAGCTAATTCAGCTTGGTCTGTAGCCGGCGCGAAGTGTTGAATTAACATCTCTACAGCATCAGTCACGTTTGATACTAATGCTAAAACAAAAATAAATAAAGTCATCACCGTTTAAAATTGGGTATTAGTAGGTAGTGTTTGTTTATCTGTTCCGTTAAGTAATGAATGGAGTATGCGAACTTATTACACTTATTTTCATGTAATGGAATTTACCTCTTTTCTGTGAAATATCGATATCGTATTTGAGTCTTCCGTCTTGTTGCGTTGGACTAGTAAAATCATCTGGTGTAACTTCACCCTCCTCGCATATTGGTATTTCGGCCAAATTTTTCCCCTATAAGAAAATAGATGTTGCAGTAATGTGTATGTCACCAAGAGACCTTCCGATCGTAGCCAAAAAAGCCTAAACACACTACATAAAATATACTTGAAGCGTGATTAAAATAATTTTAGCAATTAACACATTGCTATTAACGTAAAAAAAAACAAAGGAAAAATAAAATAAGAAACAAAATCAAAGGTACTCACAGAAACTAAACGGCGTTGTAATGCATATTAAGAAGGTAAAATACAAAATGTTACCTGATAGTGTCTTTGTGCTACCATTGCAGATAAGTTAGGCGAATTTGGAGGTGTCGTGAGACTTTGAACCTTGAGCTCTTCAACAACTTTTACGGAAACATGCTGTGTCTCGCCTTTGGGATCAGGTTTTTGTGCGAAGCTCACAGATTTTTTACTATTACAACTACTGCCACTAGAATCTGTAGACCTCTGATTCTCTTCTTGAGAACGTTTCATCTGAAGATACTTGGTTACCTGATTTCTTACCTTTTGTACCTGATTTTGGTCCCATTCATCCATATTTTGACAATTAAAACCACTAAGTTTAAGAAATTCTTCCAGTTGTTGCAAGTCAGCGCTACTAATGAGCGCATCTGGAGGTGGAAATTCAATGTATTCCAATTTTTTGGTTCTGGGTTTCGGTAGAGGGGGCGTATGTGGCCGACGGTATTGGATTTCATTGGACTTCCCTGAATCCAAGCTGCTTTCTGTACCAACGCCTTCATCTTGGAAGTACTCGTTATAGTCGGCGTCTTTCTCTGCGGCATCCAAAAACTGCTGTGAAAGCCTTTTGGCAGCTAAATCGTTATTTTTCCTATAATCACAATTTGGTTGATTTTGAAGATAGTAAGGTTCTTGTAACGATCTTCTCTTAGTTTTTTGTTCACCGGCAGTAGTATTACACACAACTGCATCATTTAAATATTCATCCATTTCAAACATACTATAACGCTTATTGTGTGCGTTTGCTTTCTTATTTTTATCTACAGATTTGCGTAAAATACTCTTTGGTAATGGTGGCCTAGGTGGCGCAAACTCACCATGTTTGGCGAGTCGATTTTGTTCAGCTAATGATAGAGAACGTTTTGGTATTATTGGATTTATTCTTTGAGCTTCATTGTTTGTACAACTGGCCTCCGAACTGGTGGCGCTATCATAGCGATAAACGAATAATGGGTTGAAGTTTCCTGCAGGTGCAGGGCTGTTTTGTGCTGATGAATCGGTCAACATAGTGGATGATCCACGGTAACCAGATGACGGCTGAGTCGCTGTACTGGAACTAGAGGAAACCGTTGTATTGATTGCTATGTGTTGGCAGTCACAACTAATCGGCCTATTTTTTTGTTTGGATAAAGGATATTTTTCACTGCACCTACACTCCTTTTCTTTAATATGTTGACGTATTTCTGGCATTTCTGATAGCATTTGTTTGCATTCAGGTGGTAATAAAAAGTTCAGAGAATCCCAATCTTTGATGTGACCAATGCCCTTTTTCTTTAACATTTCCACATCATTGCATGAGAATGGTCGTTTACCTCTCACTTGCATACGATTTCTTTTATTTTCATTACTCTTGGGTTTAAGGTTCACTTTAACTGGATTCAAATATATGTTTGGTCTTCCGTTCAAAAAGCTTATGTCAGGTAAGGTATAGTTGGGGTACAAAACAAACACCGGCTTTTCACAGTCACCTTCTTTCAATTTATCTAAAAATGAAGATTCCATAACTTTTATCATTTCTCGATCACGGCTTACTGTTGTAGCTTGAATAGATGTTTGCATGCTTTTGTCTATGGTATCTGCTTCAAGGTGAGTAGAAGTAGATTTTGTATCATAATTTTCTTTTTGCAGTACTCTATTTAATCGAGATATCTGAGTACCATCAGATTCCGAACAGCTGGAAATGCTAGTCGCAGATGTTGAGGAACTTGATTTCCTATTAGCTCGTAACCTTGAAGGGCTGTTTGTGATGTTTGATCGTCTAGCGTGAGACTTATTAACTACAGCATAAACTTGAGATTCATTATCACTAGACTTGCTTCCCTCAACTTCATCTTCTTCAACTAAAACTTCATCATATACTCTATTGAACGGATTAACAGATCTTATTTCTTCGTATACAAGGGACTCATCTTGTCCATCTCGAGGCAAATCTATTTGTGGTCTTTCAGAGCATAGTGTTCTCGAATCTCCAAGTTTTTGTTCACCCATTGACTCACCACTTTCACCACCAGAACTAGAAGGCCAACAATCTGATCTATCTAATTGATCCATGCTTACAATACCTTCGTTGCTGTTACTTTTTTGTTTCATAAAGAGTTTTACTAAATTAAATGATTGTTTTGTTTGGCTTTTATCGGATGACGTTTGATTTTCTGTAGAGGATGTGCTCATTGGTTCAGATAGTTGACTTCCATGAGACGAACGATTTTGAGATACATCGTACACCTTCATACATGTTGACGTGCCTGTTAGTCTCTGATTTACTGTAAAGGAATCGACCTAAAAAAGGCGTTAAACATAAATAACGAGTCATTCATACAATTAATGTAATTAGTACGTTTGCGATACATACCGTAGAGTTACTCAAAGCAGCAGAATTTATTGAACTACTCATTAGTTTTCGCCTGTACAAATTTGGTAAACTTTGACTCTTAATAACCGAGTTGTTCATTTCGTTAATTACGTCAGCCGAATCATTTGAGTCTCCATTGTTATTTCCAGACGGATGCCTACAAAACAATTTTGTGTGAGGACATTGCAATACAAAACAAAATATATATAACGCATTCGTAGAATATAATATCTTACCTTTGGAGTGGTGACTGGTTTGTTTGTTTCTTGAGTTTACTCCATGTTGTTAATCCTAGTTCGCTTCTAGCCATAGATGTTGTTAGTTTATGAGTAAGTTTCTTACATCTTTCTAATAATTCTAAATTCCTGCGCGTTCTTTCATCACTATCTAGACCTATATTTATATTTTCCTTAACCAGATTGTCTGAAAACGATTAGCAGAATTAGACTGCTTATCAGTAGCTAAGCATACATTTCGATGAATGATGAGTAAGTTAACATGTTAGACACGTCACTAAATTCCATTACAAACTTTAAATTCAGTAGATCCGGTACGTAATTAAGAATCTTTTAAAAAGATGGCTTTATAAATATGATAGCAATAGTAAGTGCCTTGAAAGAGAAATATCGTCAACACGTACCATGTTTTTGAATGACGGCAGGCTCGTTGCACTCGTTGTCCTCAGAGTAGATGGTGACACTCCCTTCGAATGCGATGGTGTAGTTATCCTTGTTTGCTTGACATGTGAGGATGAGGTCCTGTTCAGTGGGCAGCTCGCAGTCGAGGCTGTCCACACTGAAGTGGACCCCATGTACAGCTTCCTTCACCGGAGAGAATAGAAGCTCCGATTTGCATATTGACATAGTATTGATGGAGCCAACTGATTCTTCACCCTGTTGAATTTTGAACATTTATGAGGTTATTTTGTTTATAGCAAACATAAATTACCCGATCTGGAATTGTAGTTGTCTGCAATAATGTTGTATTCTGTATTATCCTCAAAATAAGCTATTGTTTAAATAATGAACATCAAATCGGGCTGCAAAATTATTTCCCATAATCAATGAATTTGGTTTAACATCGAAAGCATGTATGTTGTTGAATATTTTTGTGAGCGTTTCATTCTGTTCTTGTTTCGTGTTTAGCTTCTAACGATTAATGTGCCTATGTAATGGTTGCCGGAAGATTTCGAAACGTAAACGCGTTACTGAGCGCATAAACATTTGGTACCGGCAGAGATATTTTAGGAATGGTGCTCCAGAATAAGATCTATGAAATGTGTTCCTACATACTATAATCTTTGTTACACAATAATGACACATTTGGCTACAAAGTATTGGGCATTTTGTAACAAATAAAACTGACTATACTTTTGAAGTTTGTACATAAACAAGGTAAAAATAAAACACGAATAATTTCGATACTAAAAACTTAGAGCGAGCTAACGGCACAGCTAAATAGGCAGCTAGTTTTAAATTTCTTAATGTAACACAATATAAAGTAGGTTTTTATATTGCACACAAGACTGCTTAATCTGTAAAGTTTTGCTTGAATCTGGTCTGGTTTCGAAGTGTTCAGTACGCGCTAATGCAAAACACTGACGTGCTGAAATGTTTCAGCCTGTGAGAATATACAAAACCTGATATACAACGTATAAACAACTTTGTTAGTGTAAACGTTGTTTTAGTATGCAAAATTTCATTCAGAATGTGCAGTATGCAACCCATTTTCTTAATGTATGTAGTATGCTCCTAATTTGAAACATTTTATATAGCTAGTGAGAACGTTATGCTGTGCAATAAATAATTTATCAAATCGATGGTAGCCACGTTAAAAATGTTATAAAATATTATACTTATTATATTCCATGACATTAAAATAACAAGAGAAAACTATGTCTTTTACTGTGGGAACCATTAAAGTATTCGATGCTTTGTGTGAACTGTACGATCTATAGACAGTAGACACTGATTCAAAGGTAGATTGTGGACCCAAGCTTTATGGTTGCAGTATGTTCATTTTTATAGATGAGTATTGCGTTGATATTACAAAACCAAATAACGTAGGCCATTTACCTAAATCAATTTATTCTATGGTACTTAATATAACGCTCGGAGCATCACACGCCGACTGTACAAGTGAAGTACAAATTAGTATGAGTAATGTCTGTACCATGCGTTATCAATTTAATTCCCTTTCCTGCTACATTGAGGTCACAACAATTTAAACAAGTAATAACATAGATAGTAAGTGATGTACTGCATTTTAACACTTGTGATTCGCTCTGTCTTTTCACGTTTTTCAAAGTCGTAAATGACTACAGCTATTATATTCTATTATTACGTCTTATATCAACATGACTTATTTTTTCTAATCCTACGTAAGAAGTTGTAGAAACAATAATCGTTATAATTTACTGGAATGAATCAGTTTCTTAAGAATAGGTATCATAATCATTTCAATTTGGTAATATTTGTACTGAAATAATGCAAAGTAAAGGATAAAAAGTTTTGTTACCTCATTGTCCTTAACTATTAAGTAAATACATTATACTAATTAGATCAAATGACTGGTAAATAAACAATTTTAAAGAAAAACAAATAGTCCTATCAATAATGATAAAAGCAACAGAATTGTTAAATGCTGTTACTTCGTGAAAGATTTGTTAGAAACAGTAAAGATTAATTTAAACTAAGTTAAAGCAAAGTATCAAGATATTTATAATTCCATGAAAGAACAAAATACAAAGTCAATAAAAGTTACGGTTAAAAAATTTAGTGGCCAGTTAGGAGAGGAAGCAACTAACTACTCATAAAGTACCAAATGTCGGTCTATGAATATATCACAAATAATAATGACACTTAGCGCCTTAAACTTACAGAATAATATCCGGTGGACGTATCCCAATCATATTCAGTCACACCCATTTTAAAATAACTCAAAAGTTCTATCACTTCACGAAAGTCACTTTTGTTATTTGTCCACTGTTCGGTCAACTATCTAACACAAACACAATCGATCAGACGCAATGTGCCCGAAATGACCTTATTTTTACAACAATTAGTAAACGACTTCATCGCAAGATAACGGAGCACAGTCCTCCTGAAAGCCCCGAACGCTACTGCAGCGGTGGGTATATTCATTATAAAATTAACCACTGCCCGTGTTTCTCAAACTGTATAAAGTTTTTGATGACGTTTATTAAAAGGTAACAGAAAAGCTAGTTGCTACTTTGTATCGGGGTTCATACAATGTAGCCACATTTCTTTTGAATTTGCTATTTTTTGGTTTAAAATCCATGGATTAATATGGATTTTAAATGGGAACCGAGCAGAAATCAAAACATTTTTTGAAAACGGGATTTTTATAAAGTTTAAAGGCAACAGCTAGTTAAAAAGAAAGATGATCCTTACTAAACTTATGTAAGAATTTAACCTGATTTCTCGCTATCTCTCTCACATGCGAGTAAAAATGACAAAGCTGTGCTGTGTATTGCACTCATACTTTAATAATATAAAAGAATATTTTTGCACCTTTTTTTTTTAACGAAAGCCTTCTTAAAACGTCAAGATCGTCAATATAGATATTATTTTAATTAAACTAGCGTTAAATAGTTATTTCACGGCCGAGATATTTTGAAGTTCAAGATTCTATGATACTATTTATACTCGTGGTGATACCGCTAACATTTACCGCATGTGCCTAATTTTATTTATATTATTTATATTTGGGACAATTTAAACGATGATCTCATTACTTTGAAAATTTCTTGATATTTCTTAATTTAATACTTATATAAATGCATTTGCTTGTAATTGTTGACTAACCAGTTACTAAAACCTGAATCTATTATATTCGTCGAAAATATTGTTTGATATTTTCAAACTGCAACCTTATTTGTAAATAAGGTTGGTTAATATCAAGGTTACTGAAGTAATCGTTTCTAATATCTAATGAACATAAAAAAATAAATTCAGTGGAGAATGTGCTGTAAATGTAATAGTGAGAACAGTTTGAGAAGAAGTGTCAATTGGTTTGATTTCATTGGCAACGCACACATGGTCACCGTATGTTTGACGATGAACATAAATAGCGAACACAGTCACAAGCGAGGGGGACCGATACGGGCTAAGGAATAGGGAGCATTATTGAAATGATTGGCTAGTACACACGCACACACACACATCGTTCCTATTTTATCTTTACTACTGGTACATCCCGTGGGACCAACGTACTACTGGGGAGCCATATAGGAAGTCTTGTTGTGAATTCGAGCCAAGTACTTTGGACTTTCCATCTATTTGTATGGATGAGTCTACAGTAACTCTCGCACACCTGGGACGACACTTATAAAATGAGGTTATACATCGAATGATAAAAGCGTTGTGTCTTATTATTGTACCAATGAATAAAGGATATATTGCGAGTAGTGTACGTCACATGATTAAACGAAACGAATAAAAATTAAATATAGGGTGTTGGTGGATTATCAAAGGTGTCGATTAAAGTAAAAGCGCCCTCTATCAAAGCGTGTGTGAATTGGACGCCTTATGGTTTATGCCCGGTTTCTGAGGTTTTTTTAATATTCTTTACCTATTCACTTGTGCGTCTGATTAGCAAACGCACAAAAATGATAATGTAACTGAGTAGATAAACTACAGTCAGAAAAATTAAGATGGTTGATATAACATGAGTGTTAGTGAAAGAAACAAGGCGTGATGGTGTTGACACATCGAACGGCAAAACCCGAACCTGAAAACTACTGGCGGCGCTCATAGAACTGTCCAACTGAAATCTTTCCATCAAAGAACTCGAGATGCTCGCAAACATCTCGCCTTGGGGGTTACTCTGCAATACACCACATTATGAAACCATAGCCAATGAGTTAAAAACTGAAAAATAAACATAAGTTATACTTAAAATAAACAAAGTACATAGGAAATTTTAAAGTGTAATAGGTATCACTTTTAGATATAAATTATATAATACCTAGCCTAAATTATACAATAGTTATTATAATAAAGAAAACGTTAGTAATACCTCTAACCAAGGTTAACAGTAAAATAATGATAAAATTAATTATTAACGCCCCTGTTTCATAATTTCAAGAATTAGTAGTATAAAAAGCATTAATACATATTGTGTAAATGAGTTTGGGTAAGAAGAATCAATAATATTACAGTATAATTGTAACAGAAGATGAATATTTAAAATATTGAAGCAGGATACAAAAATGCAGTAATTAATACATTATGATATTTAACCAAAATTCACTAGAAGTTGAATGAACTTATTGTTATGCATACGTTTAACGCCGTAAAATTTAAGATGTTGATTCCATAACAAAGAAGTATAACTTCAGAAATGTTATCTATAGGTTAAAATAAATAAAATTATTCAAGTGTCTGTTTGTATCATTATAAAACAAACGTGTCTTACCACTTACATTTGATACGGTACAAAAACCAAATTATCAATTTTCCACAATTTTTGTATATGTTTATTTTGTTTTATCTCTGAAACGGCAATACCGATTTTGACAGGACTTTGATTTTGACATATTTTACTTTTTAACCGACTATCAAATAGGAGTACGTCTACAAGTACATGCGACTCTTTACGAGTATATGTTGTTTGTGGACGGATTTTCAAAATTATTTTCTTATTATATAATAAATAGTATATTTTTGCAAATCTTGCAAAATCGAGGTGGCTCTTTGAAATCTATAACAAATGTTGTGACTATGACTTCTTTTTACTAAAACTATTTTTAAGATTTTAATAAAATTTAGTATTTTATGGTAAGAGGAACATTTGTATTATATTCGATCTTCGAATTCGACAGCCGCCGAAAAATGCTACTGGGTAATACGATAAGGGTTAACGACATCAAGGTCATATTAATAGCAGAATATTAGCTGGAGTGGAAATAATATTTTCATAATACAAAAATTATGTAATTTGAACAAGTTATTGTTTTAATAGGAATACTCAATTAAACCATAACTCTATAAACAACATTTCTAACGATGACTAACATTAGTAGTTCCTAATTATTATCAGAAACAGAACTGAGTCAGGACTGATATTCCAATGAATAATAAAGTTGTTACTTACGAACAATAGTGTTATTGTAAATTGTAATACATTGTTGTAAGCACCAGGTGTACTACAAGGTGCTGGTATTACCCACTGGTCAGAAATATTGATATTATAATGAATTAAAAGCAGATTTGTAAAATCTAACAAATCTAAAATATAGCATTTTATATTTATTCTACTAGGTTCTTAAAATTTTAATATTTGAAATAATCGGGGAAGTTAACGTTCGTGGTTTTTAAGGGCGTAATTAATTAACAGAGGTTTGCGAGTTAAAACTGACATTAATTACTATCTCTCTAGAAAACTTTATTTAAATTCGTGACCCTAGTCATGCAGGATAAATATAAATAATGTATGTTTCTGTATTATCTGGTCGCGACGGATATCATATTGGCGAGGTAAGCTTATATTTGCATATCAATTGCAATTAGTAATTAGTGCTTAAGGACTAGCAAATGTCTGTAAAAAGATCTGCAAAACAAAGTTATGTGGCGTTTCATTAAAATTACACGAATTGTTGTATTTTAAGGATTACATTAATAAATAAAAGAGCAGTACAGTTAAAAAAAAATACTTTAGTGATTCCATATTCGACCCACCAAACATCACAAAATGTAAAGGGGGCTAATAAAAATCAGGTAAAAATGATTCACAAGGACACTCCCAACTTTTAACAATCTAGTATAATTACATGAGCAGAAAATTTACAAGCAGAGACGACGTTCAACCAACTCAAGGATTAAGGTTATGACAATAACAAAAGACGGTCAGTTGATTTACTACCGGCTTGACAATTTTTACACCTTGAATTTTTGAGGATCCTTTCCTTTTAAGGCTTCTTATCTCACATCCTCGATGAATTAGCATAAACGTGCCAACAAGCCAGAGGTCGAGATTGTAATTTGTCCCCATTAAGAAACGGGTAAACCTGCTTCTGCTTTATCATATTAAGCCATATGTTTAACAAGCTCATTAACCTTATTATTAATCGTATTTATTTTTGTCCATAATTAATTCGTTAAATTGTGTTTGATATATAGTTTATGTAAATTAAACTACAGGCACGCATAGCACGGCCATTGAAAAAAAGCTTTCTTCCTACGGAAAAAATACACACTTGGAGTAGTCAGGTGAGTATAAAGTCATGTTAAATATTTAGTAGTCCAAAGAAGTTTCTGTTACAATTTTTTTTCTTTAGCGTTTCTTTTCATTTTAAAATATATTTGTTTTATTTAATTTTTACCATTTCCTTAAGGCATTGGTTACTTAAAAGTGTTTCGAATCAGCCCTATTCCCTAAATAAGCTTCTATTTCGAAAGTCGGGTGTGTAATTATATAAATATACAAGCTGGATTATTTCAATCGTTTTTTCTTTATGATCTCTTGAATTTTCCTTAACAGGAATGAATGTACATATTTCATAATTATATGATTTATTATTCCCTTACTATCTAGTGACATAACGGTGTTTATTTATGTAACACACTCAGGCCTGTACACCACAAGTAATTAGAGTGTTATCCGTAAGTCTTAGATGCTAATTGCTTCTGTACTTCCTGCCACCGTAATAGTTTTAGTACTTAGTCATTATGAAAAGATTCCGCGCTTAAAGTAAAGCATTTTTCGTGTTTAACACATTTTCTGTTTGTTTTGTGATGGGTAACTCTGGTTAGGTTTTGTTAAACTATTTTTTAAAGTAACGTATCCCCTAGGAATATAATTTTGTTTTATCCATTTTTCCATTCAGTTACTGTAATCACCAATAGATAGCGTCGTTGCAAATACAGATTTGAATCATTTTTGTACCTTAATCATTTTTGATTTAGATTTGAATCATTTTTGTACCATATTTTATGATAATAACAAATTCAATAAATATACTCGTATTATCATTTTCGGCAATTCCAACGTTATTAAAAATAAAACAACTTGGTTAAACCTTTAAAGTAATAAATACTAAAGTGTTATTAGAGTTAAAAGCAATTCAAACTAGATAGGACAGTTTAATTAGAAATGCACGTAGTATTTCGAAATGCATTAACGTTGCGCAAAAATCGATCGCGATATGTAGGTGAAAGTGAGAGCACGCATTCATTATTATTATTTAGCACGTAACAATACAATTTATAGCAGCAACACCTACGTCCTACGTCGCTTTCATTACTGTTGCTTCATTTGATAACTTTAAAGGTGAATCATACTATGCTTAAAAAGAAGCTAATGGTTAAAAGTGCAATAATTATAATTGCTGTCTTTATTATTTATAATTGTCATAGTTGGCTACTGTTATATGTTAACCTGTTCAGTAATCACTGCATGCTTATATTATGGTTCTACCAAATTAGTAGTCGTAATAATATTCTTGAATTGTGCAAACACATAATGTCATGAAGAAATGACATAAATAGTAATCAAAGTGTAATGTTCTATGAACAAGTAATAATAATAGTCGGGTGAACCTAAGGATTAAGGGATTTTTGTATTTACCCGAGCGCGTCAGGTTAAGCTTCTGTAGGCTTTCTACAAGTCTCTGGTCATCATGGTATAAAAATCAGAGATTATGAGTTCGGATTTAAAACGTTATTTTTAAGTACTGAGATATCGCCGGAACCGTCAGATTAGGATAGGGGGTGTTAAAAATACGCCCAACACTGCCATAATAAGTACTGATTATTTAAATGTGTAAGCCTGTAAAAACATAGAAAAACAAGGCCCCATATTTTCGTAACCAACCTTCCCAGATATTTTATGTCACATTCAAGTAAATAATTTAAGCCTTGCTATCTAAAATAGTTAAATAAATGTTCAATGTTAAAAATTTCTTTAAAGGAATTTCTATTTTATAACCTTAAATCGCTTTAGCGTGTTATTCCATCGCTATAATAATAAATGGCCTATAATAAAAAATGGTTATAATTTAATCACATTGGTCTTCATTGTTTTCGAAATTCTGTTTCTTTCCTTTAATATTTAAGCAAACAAACACGACCTATATTGAGGGTCTTATTTCAACTTCCAACAAATATTTGGGTAATAAATATCCGAGGTCAGGTGTATTTTTACCTTATTTGATATCGCTTCATTACTTTAAGGCTGTTTGTCGCATCCGCAATCTTACTTGTACAAATACAATCTATTCTTACGCCTTATTTGTATTATCTCAACTTCAACAAAATCATTTTCATTACATTAAAACCTATTATTTGGTCGATTTTGGATGTGACTGTCTTAAAAATATTTTTAGAAGAATCACATTGGCAATTATAAAAATAAAAAATCGGTATTTAATTTTAAAAGTCTCGTCCTTGAAGATATAATAAAATAATTATATTATTCTATTATACCTTGAATTTTACTCATTTAATACTGCTAAAGTTAGTCTTTCTTATTTTCAAATTACTTATGGGAGGTATATTATACCTCCATCTGACGGTCAACTTACATCGTGGGCTATATCATCAATGATGGCATCATGAGGCAAATCGGAGGTCATCAGGAGAGCGTGGATGTCTTCGGTCTTAAAGCTCTCCATGTCGGCTTCAGCGAGATTCGCATCGAGGTCCCTGGCGAGGTCCTTGTATCTCGAAGCGAACTCGAAGCGAGATGTTAGATCGCTCAGCCCTTTGTACGAAGCCGACACCGAGGACAGCACGGATATGTGGTGACAGGAGCCGTCCCGAAACATTGGACTGAAAGGCGAAAAAATTAAATATTAGTGAAATTAAATTAGTTAAGAACTAAAACCTAAAATATAACTTAATCGCTTGCCTTTCAGATACTTTCTAAAGTTCAGCCCAGTTTAATTTTTATAACCTGATTAAAATTATTACCATGCTTAACAGAAGAAAAATACATTATTCCTGGATCTAATGACTTCCCAGAAACCGAGGAGTATTGAATCTGCAGAGGAATTATTTAAAAATAATAACAGGAAAAACCCTTTTTTGATATCAGTATACAGTAATTTATGTCTTTGTTAATTTTTTTATTTTCAACATCTAATATAAAAATAGTATAGCCTTCCTTGATATTATAATATTTTGTATCAGCAAATTGTAAGAGATCTCAGGTCTCGCGTATTCTAATCAGCCAACCACTATCTTTAGATTAATGATGAGGGACTCCTTATCTCTATAAGTTGTTCTAGTTGGAAATGCAGCTTCTAATCTAATCTCATTTACTTGTCCTATAACTGAAGATAGATAATATGATGAATATTATCAAGAAAATGCAAAAACTGTAGTCTTATTAACAAATCTCTTATTAAAACTTCCTGCTATGGGTAGGGTGAATGAGATACTATGATACGGTTAATACTCAGAAGAAGATATTTACATGGTTTTAAACTATTACACAAACATACGTCACGCTTTCTGGGTTCCCTAATTCAGAGCACAAGTTACAAGCCACTCGTGCGTTACAGTTTACAACTAGTCCAAAAAAAAACTAAACCGACATTTAGTTAAAAAACTTGAAGTTAGCTATAACAATCTATGTAAAACTAAAATGATATAACATTTTAATACAAAAGTATTCTTTGATATTATGGAAATGACGAAGAAATGGCGTGCAAAGGAGAATTTAAATGGTAATTTTCTGCACTATGTAAACTTTGAACAATTTATAGATAACAGGACTAATAGAGATGGCTTTAATAAAAAGAGCCTCGGTGGCCTTGTGGGTAGATTTTTGGTTCGCACTAGAGCGGGTGCTAGGCTCGATCTCGGGTGGCAGTGTGTACTAATGAGACATTAATTTCTGATCTAAACTAAACATAATACGCAACATCATTGCCGTAAAAAAGCCTTGGTATGAATGGGCCGGTTCCATCGGAGAAATATCATCGCCTAACAAAAAACCGGTATGAAACAGCGTTGCGCTGTTTTGTTCAGTGAGAGAGTTTACCAGAGACCCAACTCCCTACACCTCATTCATTTTTATAAAACTAGGAAGCAATCTGTAGTCTGATAGATTGATTCTTAGTTTTATAAAAACAACACCTTGTTGACAACCATTTTAAAACCTTAAAATTATTGTCAACAAATTTTACATGACACTATAAAAACTTCATTGCACAAATAAGATTGAAAAAGAAAATAGCCAAAAATAACGGTAACAGCCTAAAGACCATCGAAGCTAATGTAGAAGTAATAAACTTACTTATAGTCAAGCAGCCAAAGGTACCCGGAATTGTCGCAGTGGGAGTCGAGTTCATCGTGCGTGGAGTGCTGCGAGCCGGCGAGGCTGGTGTTGCTGTTGCAGTCCTCGTCCACGCCGGGGCTCGCCGCCTTGAGGCCCAGCCGTGGCGGTGGCCCTGGAACACGGACGCCAAACTATTAAGCCGATATAATAGAGAGCATTTAAAGTCTAAAGCGAGTTACGCACAGTAGGGTGACAGTAATCAAAATTTTCAATTTTCGCCTGTTGCATTGCTGTGGAGCAGTGTAACGAGTTAAAATTGAAAATTTCGATTTTTTTGTTGACGGCAGTGTACAGTATCTACTGACAATCACTGGTTGCATTGAGTCGCAGGATATTTAATCACCCTGAAGCACTCCATTTTGTTATTTGCAATCTAAAATTGCCGTAAGCTGCTTTAATTTGTACATAAACAGCGATATACCCAAAAAAACTAATAAAACTACAGCATGTGTTTAAATTGATTTTAAGGGAAAAAGCCAGGGAAAGAGATCCTTTTAGGATCCGCGCTACAGACTCCGGAAAATTCTATAGATGGATATTTCTCTTTTTTTAGACTGAATTGGGGCTCCTAAAACGCCAGTCGTAAAATTAAAGGATTTTACAACAGTATAAAAACAAAAAAGAATAAAAAATGGGACATGAAATACATTTCACATTCGTACGGTACTGTAAAAGAACACAAAGATCAGTTTTCCGGTGAAATCACAAAGGCTGGAATTTCCGCCTGTAAAATGTAGTTTTTCATCTCATTCTGTGTGAACATTCGAAAGCTTCGAAGCTTAGCAAATATCACATTACGGGATGCCTGTGTTTCCATAATGCCTCAATCCAGGCCCACATTCATTTATGACAAACCTTCATTATTTAGTCAGATTGAGTCAAGTCATTGTTAGTCGTGATTTGTGGGGCTCCCTTAACCTGATCGAATTGCGTAGGTCCTCCAATTGCCTAGGAATTATTTTTTTTCCACGTATAGTTTGACTCTGATTCAATCGAAACATCAAACAGAGCAATTGTTGTTGTTGGCACTACTGTGAAGGTTATTGGCCAAAAAACTGAATTCGCATCCTACGCCGGCATGACCAGTACCTATTGTTATGGTCTGCTAATTAGTATTGTGACGTCACAATAAAATTTCGTTATAGCTCCATAAAATGTTCGAATAGTAAATTAGCATTATTTATTGTTATGAACTTTGCAGTACTTTAACCTCCTTGGTTGTTTGCACATGAAACAAAAACTCAGAATTGAGCATCAAGTCCTTTACAAATTATTATGTGTTCAAAGTACTTATATATAACCTGCAATCCTTTACTGATTGTTATTATGAAAAGGGTTTTATGTTGATTTTTATTGCTTTCTATGCATGTCAGAATTATAACAATATATTCGTCGTATACTACTTTACATGTTTTTGTCGTATTATATCTATTTTTTTTAAAGGCAGCACTTCCCACGATAAAAGTATTAGAATCTCTATGAAACATGGAGGTAACGAACTAGATTGTTGTTCGGAGTCGACACATACTGTGTACTATGTAGGAGTCATCCCATACGCAGAAGGCTGTGGGTGGGTGGCGTCGCTCCTTGTATGGAATGCTGACATTAGTCCAGGGTTAAGGAGACACGTGAATATACATTTATGGATAACCGCTGCAATAAATGGGTTTCCTCGAGATTTGAATGTTTTTATTTAACAGGTTTAAGGTTTAAATAATTAGTTTACAATATAAGCAAAATTGGATACTTTTTTATCAGCCTTAAAAAAATAAGAAAGCTCAGAAATAAAATTAGAAACAGCAAGTAATTACTTAAAATATGTGACTATAATGCACTCGATAATATTATGATGACAAGCTTAGAAAATCGCAGACTCTTGTTATGAGTCACCGACGTTCAAGAATTAGACGCTCTAGGTCAAGGAGTTCTTCTGTTATTCGACGAGTTAAGCGAATATTTAACATCTAACGGTATTTACTTATGGAGATGTATGCCAAAAATATAGTCAGTGTGGTAAGCCAAACCGGATTGCAGATTTGCTACATCAAGAAAATAAAACCGTTCACAAGCTCTCACAGTTCCACATCTGTTGAAGACGATTCGTTCACTCTTAAATCATTATTACTGCGTGCTCCTCTAACTTCTGACCTAATTCTCAGCTTGTCTGGCCTGTTTTTGACAACTTATAAGTGTTGTTCAATATTTGCTTAGAAGTTATGATATTTAGGGTCAATAATCGTCGTATGATGTGAGGTGAACAGACACCTCGAGGCCAGTTTGGAAACAAAGTGACGCAAGCCTGACTCATTCGGTGATACATCGGGGAACAACTTAGAGCGGCTTAGCAATTGTTTTAGCTGCTTGTGTATTACTCGACCAATATTGGAAGAACTGTCGTAATAAATTGCTTAGGTAGCTGAGCACGGCCGCAAATCGCTTATAAAGACTTCCGTTTTATTTCCTTAAGCATAATTTTGTAGTAAGTTTTTGATCACAATCAAGATTCACTTTAAGTCGGTTTTTCGTTTGCCTAAGGAACTTATGAGATGCTTTATACAAAATTATTTCATCTTTCAAGGGTGTTGTGAATGCACTCTAGTAATGAAGTATATTAGTAGTGGAAAACCAGCCGCGCCCACCTGATAATCCCACACATCGAGTACAAGTTTTATTTTAAAATATGTGCATAATATTATATTACATAAGAAACTTATTAATTATGCATTCAAAGGACTTTCTTCATTTCGTTTCTGATTACATTTGAGTTTCACCAACCAGTTAAAGCTTACGAACAAAGCTTTCAATTGGTAATATTAAAGTTACTAAATATCTAAGATTATTATATAAAAGTATTTCGTAACACACATCACCTCTCGTTTGCCTTTTAATATGAGAAGATTAAAAATAGACTTGACTTGAACTAACACTTGTTGCTGTCTTTCTGTAAGGCGTTGGATAATCCATTTTTAATAAAAAATAAAATCTAGTCATAGTTACCGTTTTCGTATTGTTAAATAAATATATTAAAGTTAAGAGTCTTCTAAATAATCATGTAATTACTTATAAAATATGTTACACATTCAATCTCAGACATTTTGCTTCCATCGAGTACATGACCGATAAATTGAGGAAGCCGTTGTCATTATAATCTATCCAGTTATGTAGGATCAAGACGAGTGTAATCGTTTTATTTCTAATCGTAATATGGTCGTGGTTTGCATAAAATTATGCGTTAGGGCTCTCGCTCACTTGAGAATTGAGATAGGACAGATTTAAAAACAGCCATACAAATCACTTAATTAATAGAATGCACACACGCAAACAAAAATTGTGTATTGAAGAAGATTCAATAATCAGTCGCGATTAATCAAAAAACAGTCGTGTTTTAGTGAGCGCTGGCCTTAAAATGTTGCGATACTGCGAAACGTGGTTCGAAAGCATTCCGTCGCCCCGAACCGGCAGACGCCTGTAGTGGGCGGACACGCCGCGTAGTCCATTTCTTCAATTTATGCGATTAAACGTGGAATGCAAGTCTGGAGACTGGATTCAGTGTCTTTTAAGGACATTGTGCCTTTTTCCTTGAATACGGCGACCGGGTTATAAAGTTACGTTGACTGCATTTTCGCGTGGTTTGCAGTAATTACGTTAACTACTTATTTGCTTTTTTAAAATGTTATAGTGAATCTCTAAACAAAATTAAACTAACAACGATAAATTATGAAGCGTAAAGAAAACTTGAGAGCAGCCAAGCTATCATAATTTAAAGCAGGATAAATATTGACATTAGCAAAGCGGGGGCGATGATTAAGGATAAAACAGATTTATGGTATACTTACATGGTAGGAGAAAATATAGTCGCATCAATATTTAAATTCAAAGCACATAATTTTCAAAAAAAGGCAAATGTATGTATTAATTGCTTGTTACGTAACATAAGACGTGAGGAGTCGTTTGATGGTATTAAAAAGCAATAAACCGAGATTAAAACATTCCATAACCAAATCTCCGAAAAAACGTAATAAAAAGCTTAACCGGGTAAAACGATTCTCTTGTAGAAAATTCGTGTCAAGATATTTTGGTGGATGTCGTTCTCGTTTGCCACAAACGATGGATAATGGAATCCATTACTCCGAATTTTCTAATGGAAGATAAGATTTACTGATGCCACCTAAAATGTATGTTGAATTATTAATGGACCAATAACAGATGCTGTTTATAAATTGTTATTAATGAAGGTGATGTTGAAACTATTTAGACATCCCTCACCATTGGTTCGACATCTGGCTATTGAGCTGAGGGTCACAGTCCCAAGTATTCAACTTTGGAAATGATTATTGAAAGACATGAATGCTATAAAGGACACTATTTAAAAAAATAAACCAGGTCCTTTATTAATAATTACTTGGGTTTACCAAACGTTAACGACATAACTTATTATTTAGTACCGAAAGATCTTGAAGAAGTATTAAAACAAGGATAATTGAATCAAATAAGATTGATGAGCTTTTGGCGATAAGCAATGACAGTTATGTCGAAAATATTTTACCACAGTAGCGAATCGTAAATTATCCTCACAATGCATTTGCGGTTTTGTACGACAGTGATGTGGTTCCCGTCCGTATCAGACCGTATCAGGTTCCAAAGAATGTCTTAAACAAACATTAAGTACACAGAATATATGATAGCAGTAATTATACTGTAAATGTGATTAAAATATTTTCTGCTAAATGTCTTTCAGACTTAGGCTTATTTTCTTGTAGGGCAATTATCTTTAAATACATTTTATGAAGCATCTTGGGTATTACTGCAACATTTTGATTACTGAACGGAGTGTAATTTAAAGAATATCATCAGTACAGAATAAGTAATGACGAGGAAATGCTGTCCATTATTTATTTTCCGGTCGTATATAATTGCAGCCGTAATGGCTTACCTGATCACCGACACTGAAGCCTTGACGAAGGTCAACTTTTCACGGGCAAATATTCCATTTGGCATTTATTCAACGTTTTATATTGCCTTTCTACTTTTATCGAGCTTGACCCGGGATAACGGTTTAATTATATTAAGCCCGGTCAAATGGCCCAGAACGACATTTTGCGTCGTCGGCGAAATCATTTTTGCAATATTGTACATTTTTTCATCTGCATTTTGGCAAGGAATTTTATTATAAGTGTTTTTTGCATAGCTTTGTCTTGAATTTTTTTCAGAATGTACGAATAGTAATTAGTGTATTTTTGTGTCTTTACTGCGCAAACATTAACTAGTTTATTTTATTTTTATCAACCATAACATAGGGTTTTTTAGTTGCTTTGAATCAAGAATCCAAATAAGTGGCAGCTTACTTAGGGTTGGGTTTACGGTGCAACATGTGTTTAATAAAATCAGGGGCAGAATATAAATAAACTTCATGAAAATTTAAACTTTGACACTATAATTTACTCACCACAAAAACTTTCTATTCTTTACTTTTAGGATCATATTATTTTGAAATGATACTGAGATACACCTTCATAAATAACAATCCTGAGCTTAAAAAATAAATTCCATTCTTCTCATTCGTGGTGTCTCATCACATTTAATCCTCATAGGAATTCCCATCAAACGTAGTAAAAGGATTTATGTTTACGGCCTGTTTAAGTCGGAAGGTATTAAGTCAGCTTTTAATATTTTCTATATTCTGACACATAAGATTTATATATTTTATAATTTCTTAGTCTGTCGTCTGTAGTAGATTAGTCTGTCATCTGAGATATCAAAGAGGTAGGATAAATCCCATCTACCGTCTTTTTTCAACAAAAGAGGTGCATTACAAAAATATAAAGTAAAAAATATGAGCATAGTCCAATAATGAAATATCAAAATTGACTATTTCTACTGACCATATACAAAATCGAATACACATTATAGAACTTTTAGTACAATATGTTTACAGACAAAACGCAGAGCACTTACTGATGTTATTTTAGTCACAAATGAGTCATTTTGGTAAACGCAAACGACAACAAGAGAAAATACAGAAGGCGCCGGATAATTTCACCGTGGAAGAAACGGCAATATAAATAGTCTGGCATCTCAAGGGCTTATGTGACCAATCTTCTAATTTTACTTGTACTTAGGGCGCATTTAAATTCTTAATGCTCTTGCTTTATTAGTCGTTTAAGATTATGAATCATGAGTACCTACTGAGTGGCATCTGTATGTAACTAGTAGCAGTCATCCACAACTACACCCGTGGCATATCTAATCTAAACCAATTAAACAAAAAATCAAATCAAATTAAAGTAAAATCAACAAAATGTCGCAAGTGGGTGTTGAAGTAAGACAAGTATATGAAATAAATAGGTGCTAGAAACGACTACATAACACTATACATACTGCGAATAGAAAAAAAACGTTTCACATTAAGGACTGTAACAAAATGTAGGAGTCCAGAATCAAATTAGCTAGGTCAAAAGAAAAATATTGAACCTATTCGCTTGGTGATTTAAAATTCACCAAATCATTCAATAGTAAAATGCAAATAACATACAAAGAGCTACTGCTGTCTTTGCTAGAAGATTTTGCAGCCAAAAGAATTTAAGGGAGAGGTTTTTGAATCTACGACCAAAGTTATTGAAAATTCATCAACTTGCTACCTAAAAAAAAAATACATTATCAGAAAAGCAGCTGCTTATGACGCCAACATTAGAAATATAAGCAGCTGCTTTTCTGATAATGTATTTCTTTTAATTTTATTAAATTGCATTGAATTGTACTGAAAAAAAAATCTAGGTACTTTAGTAATTTATTTTAGGTGTCGCGGTCGTCATGTCATTTGTATGGTTTAGTTTTTACACAACAAAACAAAAGTCGACCCCATAACCTAAATTTTTGTCACACATTTTTCTATGATAGGGCAATCTTGACGGTTTAAAACCTACTACGCGTTGCTAAACACATAATAAAACTCTTATGTCACAATCAAAATTATCTTGTTATATTGAAACTGTGAAGCAACGCATTTCCTTGTGTATGTGATTTATAAGTTACTTATTACGTCATAGCGTTTCTGTAGTTCGACGAAAACATTCGTCACATCAATCTTTTGTAGGTCGGACGCTCTAGAAAGAAACTAAGAAGGTATTATGGCTGTCCTACGCGCTTCCATATCCAGATATAACAAACTCAATGCTACTACAATTTGAGGCTATGGCGTACTCAATTTTTTCTCCCTCATATTGATTTTCATGATTTACTTTTAGAAATTGTAAATCCCTATTGTTTCTATCTAAATTTGCAACATTATAAACATTGTTTAAAGCCTTACCGTGACGATTACTTCACTAGTACTCTGGTCACAGAAGCTTAAAACGGCTTAAAATTATTATACGTCTTATGCAAGAAATTATAAGGTTACTCAATACTTACGATTAATTTCTAGTGTTTTGAGTTGATTCTTTATCATTAAAACACAACTTTGTTCAATATTCAAATTGTTATAGTTACGTATTTATTAATTACTGAACACTGAAACATTGAAAGGTTTTTAAAGTCATATTACAGTTAAAATTATTTCAGTGTACTTTGAAAATGCTTCGATGCTAATGGTGCTGTAGTGCTTCATCTTACAAAATGTGCCATCGCTTTATTTTTAGGTAGCTGTTATTTAATGAACATCAAATTAGGATCAGCTTACATTATACTGGAATGACGCCAAATAAATGCACAAATTGAAAAGTATGTTAAATAGTTGTTTTATATTAGCACAAATTTAAATTTGAAATATTTCATGGTACAGCTGCTTTCGTGACATTTAAGAAATCAAGACCATGGACACTTAATTAAATAGAAGTACGCAAGTCATTTCTTACGTAATTCAATTAATTATATCTTGCAGCTGGTGTTATAACTTTAATTGACAACATTAGCTTCCACCCAATGTAAAGTACCTGCTTAGTATTTTTATAGACCATCGAAATATTTACTATTGTATAGTAATATTACCACATTTACATAATTTATTAATAAGAATACAAACATGCGGCTAAATGACGATTTTTGCTCGATGCTAAATTGTAGCAGATAGTTCTTGTATACCACAAATGGACAGCTATTGCTTGAGATAAGCTATAAACTAATGGTACGACCGTGTGGCTATAGCTAAGTGAAACTATAATGGTTGCTCCGAGCTTCAATTACAAGCCCGTTGTTACTAATAGTGGAACTATTTGACACTTTCACGTGTAATAAAGATAAGTGTGAAGTTTTGTAATCAGAACGAGCCTGATATAAGTTAGGTAGGGTACTTGCTAAATTATGTGTTAGACGATATTGTCTATAAAAGGAACGTCAAAATGCAAATTGTTAAAATCTTTTTAAAGGGACTAAAATCACTGAGTCCTTAACCATTGCATGTCAATATTTCTGAGTAAATATATTACCAATTCTGTTACTCAGTTTCACATTACTCGATGAAATAACCATAGCTTCTATAATTACTTAACATGTAACGTGACTTGTATACCTAACAATATTTCTTCCTCAATTCCCGGTGGAACTTGCTTGATAACATTAGTATGCAATCAGAAGTGATTAGTATTCATAACTTTGCATAGCACTCATACGTGAAATGAATCTTCTACAGCCTGAAGGATGTAAGTTTTTGATGATAATAAAAATTGTACTCTACGGGCAACGTCCGTCAAGACATCAACGTTCGGGCATCCTGAGGGTGCTCCGGTGTTGGGGCGAAGCGCGCGTCGAGGTTTTCAACCTGCATAGTGGTGAGGAGTCTTGGCTGAATTTTCTAACATTATAGCATAGATTATAGCTGTGTGGTAGTGGTGTTCGCATAAGTTCTTGCATGCGAATGTACGGAGGGCGAGGCACTACAAATAATTTGATAATGATCATTATAAATACGTAATTATTATGATGGACTAACTTTCAACAAATAATAATAATAATAATAATTCCTGAAGAAGATTTTTTAAATTTTCAATTGTTCTTTTCTTTATATTGCTACAACTGTAGCAATAAAAGTTACTTCCAATAAATCAATTGACTGTATCAATTGCATGGCGTAGTGCACATAGACCGCTATCGCATTGGTTTCTTTGTGCGTGCTCGTGGGCCTCATACATAATCACTACGTATAGCTGTTGTTGAACTCAACTCTAGCGTTTTAACTTATTGCACCAAATAAATAATAATATAGAAATTAAAGTAAGAGTAATAAACAAGCAAAAAGTTCTCCCATTCACAAAATAGAAAATAAACATTTGCTATAGATTATTATCTGACTGATATAACATGAACTTTGCTACAAGCTGCAATGTAAACCGAGCCCTTCGTATCGTTTGCCGTCAACCAACACTATCGGGTTTCTATTAAAAAACTAAAGTTATCAATGTAATATTTTTTATTTTAAAACGCGGCATTCTTATCGATTGTTATCCTTGACTCTGCTGGCGCCAGCGAACTGCCCTCGCTCTCCCTTTAATTTTAAACGGTCTAAATGAAATGTTATATACCTCAATAAATTACATATTTTTGTGGCGTTACGTAATAAAGTACGAATACCTACATATACCTAGATGATTTTTTATAAAATAGGGGAATAATTGTTAATAGTTCTTAACGCGAGGGAAGCCGCGGGCGAATGCTAGTTATATTCTTCATTAAAACTTTCAGTAAATAATAATATTGGTGTTATCAAAATAAGACATTATTTTTAATGACTATTTTTTTTATTTTGAATCTCTGAATTTGGCCGTCTTCTATTTTCAACCTACTCGAAACTTAAAAGCTTACAATGTTTTTTTCCAAGTCAGCAATACACGTTACTAAACGGTAGTAATTTACTTAAACTAGTTTAAACATAACAAAACCGTAACCTCAATTTTAATTACCAATTGCCAACAATTAAAACAATAACGGGCGTAACTTTAGAGAACGGGCATGGTAACTATTTAATGCTTAAATTGTAATAGTAGGAAATAAATTAAATTGTGTAATGGTGGTATAAAGAGATGGAAAAACTGAAGTCATTGACCAGTAACTGCTAGAAACGGTACCGTGATACCTGAAGCATACACACGCCATTACCAATTTAGGACACTGGGACAAAACTTGTCACGCACTTTCTGGCGATTACACGCCATTTTTTTCCTTTTATCACTTACTTTGTAGAAAAAGTTGCTATTTGATTGAATAAAAATTCTTTGAATACCAACAAACTTACAAATACAAAACGTTAAAATCCAATTAGAGAATAACACAAAAACAATAAAAAAAAATGTTGAAGTACATGAATATCTCTATCAAGTTAATTATTAAAATTATAAACTAAACAATGTTAAGACATCTTATCGGGCCGTTAAAGATCTTCCTCAGACAAATTCCGCTGTGTCCGCCCGTTAAACCTAACCGTATTTCGACATTTTGGCGCCTAATATTGTGTGCAGAATAACGCCCAATGAATAAGGAATTACATTTATTTCTGTCCCGACACATGTCGACGGATGAAATAAATCTGGTTGCGTTCATCGCACATTTGTAATGAGATCCATGACTTTTTATAGCTTCACAACTTTTGTTTTTATAAATTACGAGTTGTTACTAATAGTGCTTTTTTAAATTGATATGACAGGATCAGTTTCTATGTAGACATAAGTCATGGGTTTCGGGTTTTAATGAGTAGGTATATTATTTATTCTTGTACCGTCTACATGACATTTAATACCTGATACTAAAATTCTGACCCTGTCAATCATATGTGCAAAAACTAGTTTAAAAACAACGCTAACGATATCCTTGATCTATCATTTTACACCGAAGGTAAAAAATGCAAAACGTTAGATGATATCGTACAGCTATTCTAACAGAAAAAAACTTCCCCGTGGAAATAATTATTGTATAATTTCAACAAAACTTTAACACACTCATTTGGCTGCCAACTGATAAAATTAATTATTATCTGGCAACCACTACGACGCACACAATAGTGGTGAACTTCAAGCAACTAATAAAAATGTTATAGCAGAACCTATAGAGCGATCATGCCTCTGATAAGAGTACTATAGTACTATAGATAGCATCGTAGACGTTTAAAAAGGTTTCAGACTAGATTGGGATATAAATAGATCGGCGGCGTTCGAGTCGTGCATGGACAATGGAATCCGTGGACGAGACGCGTTCCATATGGATGAACCGGCAAAGGGCAAACATGAGCACGTTTAATACGCGATCAATACTTTGTTGTGTAGAAAGGGACAGTCACGGATCATTATTTTTTGGGTTTTAGCCATTATAATTAATAATTATATAGAGATTGTGCAAGAGCAACAAAAGAACGACAAAATTATAGCTATTTAAAGCATCGGTAAATATTTAATTTACCGATTTAAATATTAATATAAAGAAATAAATCTTAATACATATAATTCGAGTGTGTATATGTCAATGAACACCTCTCAAACGAATATAAAGAAACAAAATGCAACAATGAGAGGAAAAGAAATCAATACTATCTTCTTTTCATAGGAAAAGTAACAAATTGAACGAAAACCAGTAATCTGGAGCGTATCAGCGCTATTGTAACAATCGGCACATAAATATTTGAACGTCGAACTTAGCCATAAATACTAAGGATTCTAAAATTGGACATGAGGAATTTGGAACTACAACCTTGATAACCTAACGAGCGCTCTGATTCAGCTTCGTAGGTTCACGATAGCATTTAGTAGTACATAGTAATAATACTATTATTATAACAAATATTAATAAAATTGATCCCAAAGGCTTTCTAATTGCCTATCTCGATAAAAAGTATATATCACGGTAAAAAGAAACCAGGAGATTTTCGGAAAATTAAATTCTCGAAACTCTTCCACCAAAAGTCTGATAAGATAGGGGGCGTAGACTTTGATTCATATAATATTATAGGATTTTGAACAGATCCGACATTTCTTATATACTAATCACTAGGTACTAAAGCCTGTGCCAAGATACAAGACGGTTTGACGGTTTAATGGGAAGAGCTCATCAGAAATAACATAACATATTTGAAATAAAGTCTGCTAAATTCGATTCAAAGCTTTTCTCAGAATACAGTAGGAAGTCTAAGAACTTTTATTACTAACACAAATTAATAATAAAAAATATTTATAAGCAAAAGTTAAATAAAATGCAGACATCTTATCTAATCATATATTATATAACTTTGACAGTAATCCAGGTGTTAAAAAAGAAAGTTTGGAACTGTTAGAAATCTAAATGTTAATTGAATTTTGATTTCAGGAAGACATTTATATCACGCAAGTGCAAAAATAATTGCAATTTGATAAATTCGTCACGTTTCAATGCGTGAATTTTCTAGAGATTCATTCCAGATATTATATTATAACCATTATGGAAGTATGCAAATTTTAAAAAATATATGCTTGAATCATAAAAAGAATGAAATGTTTAAAATAATATTTGAATGTTAAACAATTTTTTACAATAAAATTTTACTTCGGTCTTAAAATTGACGTTATGAAAGATGTATTCTTATTATTTGGCAAAGTTTTTTATGAATTTGGGATAAATTTAATCAATCCTGTGGTTGACTTTCCAATTGATTATATTGAACCGCTAAAGTTATGTAATACTAAAGCCATCACAAAATTGATTGCTTGTAATTAATGAGTCTAACAATTTGATATACGATGAAATGCCTGTGTAATAAAAAGTGACTATTAATATCATAACTTTCAAGTTATCATTATATTCTGGATGTCCAATTATTATATAACTAAATGGATTACACAACTAGTACTATCGTACAAAGCTAAATTTTTCTTATGTTGAAAAATAGCCCATATAAGATTTTTTTACGTTTAATAAATAATAATTAAAAAATGTGAATGAAGCGGCAATAGTTGTTTCAACAATCGTTAATTTTTATGAAAATAACAAGGCAACTCACCTTTTAAAAGTTGAACATGAACACCTAACCACAACAAAAAATATCACAAGAAACAAACAACACTAACCTGATGATCACAACATGAAAACAACAAAATAAAAAAGGTACATATTAAAGATATTTTGTAGGTTAATGCTTCACAATTAATTCACTTTTAATTCCTCCGACAAAGACTACAAGGACTGCAATGACAATTTTACAATGCGTATCTTAGCGCGAACGATACTGAAGGATATTATGGTCTTGTTGCTCACTGTTCTGATCTTCTAGAATTATAAATTTAAACTCTGATCTGTTGTAATAGAGGTGAAATTAGATTAAGTCTACATGAACAAAGATATGATTCAGCGAAGCGTGAACCATGAAAGATGCTCTTACAGCTGGTAAGTCTTAGAAACATTTTTATGACGCTATAGTTTTATCATCTACACAATCGCAGATAAATGTTGAATGTGCGTTATATGTAATGTTGGATTTTAGTATTCAAAGCAATTTTTATATAAAAGTAACTTTTTTAATAACAACGCTTTAACTTTCAAGCATAGTGTACACAGTGACTTAGTAGGTAGGAAAACTTTGTCATAGGCGTAATACTGTAATAAAAAGTTGCAAAGTTACATAAAACTATGTCAAGAGATTCTTGGTTGCTCAATTCTCTCTTTGTTCGTTAGCGATATCAATTTTTAGAGCTTTGTAATTAAAAGACCCACCCAGGATGCGGGCATTCGGTTTGAATGGTCTCTATTGAAGCAAGTGATGACTGTCGAACGTTGAACTTACTCATTACTTATGTATGCAAACAAATTTTAGGCTCATTTGATTATTAATTTCATTCTTTCGGTTTGTATAATGTATTGATGAATCGTTTGACGAGAATCCCAAGCCAAATTTAAATGTGGTCGATTTAAATCCAAACGTTTTCCCGCTTTATTAATGCTCGACACAAACTAATATTGTTCTATTCTTATACGTCTCCCACGGCCGAGTATCTTTGATCACATTAACAACAGTTGTAATAGTTGCGTCACAAAATATTTAAGCCTTAATTGAAATGACAACAATAGGAAAATTACAAAAGACATGACACGAAATGAGATACTTAATTTTGGTTTAAGAACTCTGCATGTATTTTAAGGAATACCTTCGAACTGGCGAAAATAAAGTTGTATATTTGGGCAAGTAAACTTACTGAAATGATACTTAACTATACCCTTAAAAATTTACATTAATACGTACGGCACGATATGCTAACAATATAGGAAAGCGTTTACTTGCAACAAAGGGGCCAGTCGCGGAATTCGACTGGCAAAAACTTTCGCCAGTGTCACATTAATGTAAGCAGTAATCGCTTTCCAAAGCTAGTATCAACCATTGTTTCAGCGAAAGCAATATTTCACGAAACTGAACATCATAAGGCCTTTTTACCAGACTGCGCCAGAAGGAAGATTATTATTAAGGTTAAGGTTCGATTTTTCTTGATGGCGCAAATGACACTGGGTACATTAAAAATTAAAAAATCAAAAAGGCGGAACTTGAAGTCAAAACTGTGAGGTACCAAATTTTTTTTTCTCTCATTTAGATTGAGTAGGGTATCAAAAAGAAGTGATCTAAATTGCCATTCTAGAAATATACATAGCTTGATGTTTAAATTGCAATGGTTCCTGCAGTCGGGTTTTCTTGTTTTGGATATTAAAAAAGCTATGAATTTGTTGAATCTTAATGCAATATTAACAGCTGTTAGGCATACTCGTCGAAGTATGATTCAATATCATACTATGTATATACAACAATCACTCAACACAGCGAGTTTGCAAATCTGTTTTAGCAAGCACGTTATCAAAACATCTACACAAGCTTCTGGCGCCATGTGCAATCAAAGGAGTATCGTAATATTTCCTTTACTTAATCGGGACAAGATTTAAAGAACAGTTAGTCACGTCAATTCCTCAGCATTTCACAAGCAACTCGTTTCTTTGCGACACACTTTTAACACCATGTATAATTAACAACTTCTAAGCACCGCTGGTTGAAATCGCGGAGACATCTTCAACGTTTTTGACTTCAAAAGTGCTACCCGCGAATCTTTTTCTTACATAAGACCACTTTATAAAGTCACGCTTTTATAATTTCATGACATAATGATTATTATTATATCGGAATGCGTTATTATATTTTATTGAACACACTAAGTGGATTATTCAACACACATCATTTGTTGATAAGTAAATAGTTACCAGTTAATTTCCGCCTTCACAGCGAAGATGTAAGTGGCTTATGATATTGCTGATGAAAGTTACTTTTAGTACTCAGTTAACTAGCTTATAAATATTTCATAATAAAGTTGTGTTCCATTAAATATCTTAGCCAACAAAAACGGATGTTTCACAGGCGCGTTTGCGACACGGCAAGTTTCTCAGTTTAAAACTATTACAAGATCAATAACGTTAGAAAGTTTAATTCCTTGTCATAAATCTTGGCTTTAACCTGTATCGCCATATAAGACTGATGGGAGCTGTCACTTGCCACCTACCTAGAACAGCTCTCTCTTGGCATATCGCTACAAACGCCACAAAGAATTTAATTTTCACATACTTCGACACTATTTTACCGCGTAATTACTAATTGATGCTGCATTATTTAATTATGAGCACCTTAAGTGATGACAGTGTTTGTAATGCACTCCATCGAGCTTTCGATAATGGAGACGGAAAATTCTTTCGGGGAACTTATTAGATAGACAACTTGATCACAGAGTTAATGAGTTTTATTGGTGTCTCTTAAGTTTTCTGTTCAATACAATGTTGGTTTTATCTAGAATTTTATTAGAAATAGTTTTGACTATTGCATTGTATTTATAATCTAGGATATAGTTGGTCGCGTGTGTGATTCCGGATTTGTCTGTCTGTACTGTGTGCACGTATTTATTTCGTCAAAGGGCCAATGGCTTTTACCTTATTATTAAGTATCAGCAATGTGAAATTGGGGATTACGTAATAGAAATTTTTAGTTTAGCCGTTGCATTTAGTAAATTTATAAATATATAGTTACTTTTCATTTTAGGTACATCAATAGATGTTGATAATGATGTCATATTCACAAGTAGATATACCAGTTGAACAGCACACTTTAATCATATCATAACATGCTTCATTGCATTGGAATACAAATTATATCATTGAACTGCGTGAAAGTAAGCGCAAAGAGCATTCGTACACAATATTTTACATTCGTAAAAAATAATATTTTAACCACTTTAATAAGAAGATTCTCTTTTAAATATTGTTATAACCACAACCAACACTAACAACTGTCTTAAGTCAAGATGCAGATTCGTCCAAAATAATGTTATTCTTGAAAACTAGCAAAATAGCATTTATATATAACCAAATCTCTGGCCTTCAACCTAATGCCCAGTGACCATGTTTTTGCTTGCAAAGCCGTCTCTTGTTCTCTACTTTTCTAGTTTCATTGATAGCAATACATAATAATTTCGTGATGAAAGCTCAAACATAGGTCTATCTTAGCCAACCATGTATCGCGTAGGAAGAATTTATTGATGAAAATTATATATTTCTTAACAATTTAATTATTGTAACATGTATTTGTATACTTTTATAATGACAAGGAAACAATTTAGCTCTATATTCTATTTTCTAATGATGAAGACTTCTAGAGTCTGTTGACCTCAAATATGACGTGGCATTATAGGAACGTCGTTAAGGCTTAATTATAAAAGCGTGTGTCACAATCATACTTATAACGAGTATGTTCTTGGCCTAATAAAATGCTTTGGTACAGTTCACATTCCTTAAAAGGAACGCCTTATATGGTATGATAACTACCAGAACACTAGACAGTTGAATACACGTGAATATTATTTGACCAATCTATGATTGTTCATATCGCTTTTGCATAATATTGATAATAATGCATTTTATCTAAGCAGATAAACATTATCATGAATCAATTATTTTATAAATCTCAATAATTAATTAAGTATTTATCTGCATAATTCTACATGCACTTTATTCTTAAGGTGTGATGCAGTATTTAAATTTAAATAAGTCTAATGAATCTTTAAAAATCTTAAATGTCGTAATGCGAAATAACGTAATAAAAAACTTTTTTAAATATAATACAATAATTAACTGTCATCAGTGTACTTTAAAAAATAACTGACTTTCTTTAACTGTGATGTTGTGGTCTTGTAGGTCTTGAAGTCGCACGAATTCGAGTTCTTTTAATTGCTTAATTAAACGATTGTGGGTCTTTTTGAGAACTTAATTAAGACACGCGTAATTTGGCTGAGAACCCTTCACTATCGACCGACGATACTTCAAGTTATTCAAGGATATCCAAACAATACCCGTCTGTCTGAACGATAAATTGCTCCGTTGATGAAATATTCAATACTGTTTTCAGAACTTATAATATTAACATCGATAATAAATGTAATTTCTTCCTATATTTCTTCAGAGGGCTTTTTGTTAAGCATTCAATTATTTTCTTTTGTTTATATAAGAACTTCTCTATAACATTTAGATTATGCCATTCACTTTAAACATCAGTTGAAAATTTTAATAATAATAATCTATTGCTCGAATATAAACCTCCGTTTACCCTAGCTAATTGCTGCACTTAATTTGAAATTATTTGACTTTACATTGCCTTTATTTGAGCGTTATTTTAGTACTGCCAACTGTCTACCATATTAGAAGTTGTATTAATAAGCTTTCTGATCTCATTCGTGAATCATGTACCCATGTTAGACTAGACCTGAGCATCTCTTTCATACGTTGGCGTGCTTTACTTGCCGTTGGAACATGTGAATTACATTTATATTAATTATGTCGAAAGGAAAGCTATGTTATAAAAAATCATATAGAGATATTAAATCTTTAAACAGAAAACCAAGAAACATTTTTAACGAAATACACAAAGCAAATAATATTAACACAGCATTTTCGAAAATAAGTGTGCTTACATAAGGTAAGCGCACTTATTTTCGAATTAATAATATTACTTATACTTATTTGCGAATTAATAATATAGAAATATAATTATAAAATGATTAAAGGAAAACGTTAGTCCTATGGGGTTGAGTTCCACGCTATTGCATTGGAGTATGAGAATGACTATTCTCAGAATAAAGTTTATGAAGTTTCTGTTTTTTTAGAAATTAAATGACTACGGACTACACGCACTTGCAAATATCTATCCGACCTTAACCATAAAAATGCCCCCAAGTAACCTTAACAATTAACATTGCAAATAAGGCCGTGGGAGTGTAATTTAAACAATCATTATTAAATAAGGATTTTTAGTAATTACACTAATTAAATTAGCAATATCGTATGTTTTGGTTTTTTTTGTAAAAGATTTATTCTTGGATGCAAAAAAAGATTGAAAATAATTTTGTTTATTTTTTTTATATCATCAGTGGTAACATTTTTAGTGTGGTATTTTTATTTGATAAATTCAAGGATTTTATAAAAAGGAAACAAAAATATAATTTAACAAGAACAGAAATGTATGGTGTATTTAGTAGCAGACTCCAAAATTGTAACTATAATCGCGATTATTAAAAACCAATAAGTACATACAAATACTTTAATTAAGATACTCGAGTTCTTACAGAAAAGTGTTTTCATCAGTGAGCTAATTATATTACAGCAAACAATGTCTTGTTGTTTGCTGAACGTAACTAGGTTACCCCATGTTTTATAGGTTAATGAATATCGTGGTTTTACTATCAAACGCGCTTTACGTAAAATTTTCAATATAATTGTACAGTTCACTAACAGTCCCGCTTTTGTACTTGATAAAAATATGTTAGAGAATACGTTGGTAAGAACATTAATAAGTTACTGGTAAAGAAAAATGTGTAAAAATCATCTAGTTTTAAAATAATTTCGCGACTCGTTCTGAATATTGTTTGCTGGCTTATATCATTCGATTTCACCGTATAAAATATTAATTGATAATAACGTTCAGATTTCGCATAATGACGTTAATTTCGTAAATATATCACTCTAATTAGTCAGGCCGGAAACATAAAGACTTTGAAATTGAATAACATGCTAATTTCGCTCATAAAAGTGTCAGAAGAGCAACACACAATCTAAATTTAAAGTCAGAGTCAATGTTGGCGCCCACCGCCCTACCTTGGCAAGAGCGTTTGGCAAGATTGCCAGGTGTAAACTTTGCACCTAATATATTTGCACGCGTGTAAAATACGGTTTAGAGATTCATTTTAAACAGCAAATAAGCGACTGAAGAGAGAAAATATGAACGCGTACAGAGGGGAATATTAGACATTATTGTCCATGGTCATTGATTGCTGAAAATGCTTCGTGAAAAACCAACGAAGAGGAAGAAAAAAAAGTGGAACTGAATTACTTTCTGATTAGTTTTTTCAGAGTTACCTTTGATTATATTTTTTAAAAGTTAACATGATTTCGATTGCTTCATATTTTGGTGTTGGTTTTTACTTTTCAATTTTCATAAAATTGTATTTCGTTGTAATTAACTTTTTTAGTTACCTTCGTCAAAATTACGCTCAGCCTTGTGCCTATTGAGGCGTTTCGTATATGAATCTTTTTTACGGTTTTATTTACTGCGATTAAAGCAATGATAATATTTTATTACAAATTAAAATTTCTGTCATTAAGACTTGTTTAGTTTTGTCCTAACATTAAATTGTTATATACCTACCTAAGGTAAAATATTACGTCTGTAAGTATGTAGGTGTATCTCTATTTTTGATCGCGTGATGACTAAAAATTCTTGCGTGGGTAGAAGTTTTTAGATAGGTATAAAATTCGTTGATATTTAAAATAGTTTGGTGGTGAAAAACAATGACTCTTTTTTTTAATAACTCATCTCTACATTACGTAAAACACAATTAACTATTTAAATTTCATAGTAGAGATATATGAAATCGTATTATTGCCATCCAAAATCTATAAAAGCAAGGGGGTGACACAATCGACCCAAGACCAAGAAGGGGTTACTTGTCCTTCAAATATTTTGACTTTCAGACGACTCAATTAAACATTAAATTTTGTTTAGCCGTTAATCTCGGAAGCCATAGTTGGATCGTCTTTGCGCTAATCCGGTGCTAAGCGCTATCTGTTTCACGTCACTCGATATTCCGACAAATTCCTTAGTATTTTTAGTAACATACATACACACGCCGTTAATAATAAGTACAGCCCGGAAAATAAGTGTTATCCGGCCATTTACAAGTTTATTTTAAGTGTATAAGAAGTTTTAATGATTCAAAGGCTATGCGATATAAAACATACCATAATATTGTTAAGTCGAAAACAATTCTCTTTATAATTTTGTGTGCAAGCAACATTCGTGATACTGGCGTAAGATGGATAATATTTCAAAATAATTTGTTTTACCAAAGAACTCTGTTTAAGTATTATACGTTTTTTTTAGTTTTTCTGAACCGTTAGGACCTAAACAAACTGTTACCGTTTCAAAATTTAAACCAGACATAAAATTGCAGTTGTTTTATTCATGAAAAATAAGTTCAAGCTACACCTTATCTATCATTTCTTATTAGCATAAGTCGCTTTGATATTCTGGCACTTGTGAGCACAGTGTCAGCTTAGCTTAGAGTTAGACAATAGAAAAGTTAATAAAAACCTTGCGCTACATTGCGCCATTCCTCGCTGGAAACTAGGTCGAGATTTGACTTAAATCGTAAAACCTCCATTGTGACTGAAACACTACTTGATTACATTATCCTAATGATATTCTATCGCCGCTGTCAAGTCCTGGCAATAAGTTGCCTATGAAAAATGATTTTTGCAGTATCAAGTACAGTTCAAACTCCAAACTACTTAGCACATAGATCAGCATCAGCAATAGGATTTAAGAAGCATAATTATGAAACCCACAGGAAAAGAAGGGTACAAGAAAACATCTTCAGTTCATTTGAATATGAGAACGAATCTACACAACTAAATCAACTTACATTTGGTTTTTGTTAGTGTTAGTGTAGGTGAGAACTTCCTCATCTTGATTCTTATACACTACCATTAACCATTCTTAGGTCTCTCTTAAATAACTGTGATACAGTGTCATTGACTTTACATAATATTCATTTTCAGTCAGTTCACAATCAATTTGCCCCGGAGCTTCCGTGCGAATGGTTCTTATGTCGTCGCCACAACGGTTATTTCTTTACGCACATTTGAAATCTAAGCGGACGGTCGCAGTAGCAGTGACGTTAATAGGTTATTGCCATCCTGTCGTCTGCGAAGTATCCAAGTATCGAACCGGACGGCAGTAAAATCGCAAGGAAAAGTTGGCACCAAGCCAATGAAAGTTCAATTCGAAAGGAAACTTATTCCTTTATACTATAAAAATATTTAACTTTATAATAAGTTTTGAATACGAGTTTAGCTAAACTTTTCTGAAATATTATTTATTATTTTTTTAAAATATAAAAAGCAACTGATTGACTATCCTTATATTATAAATGGGAAAGTGTGATTATTTGTTTGTCCTTCTTTCACGCTCTAACGAGTAACGATCGATTTTTTGAATAAACTTAGTTAAAGAGATTGAGTGTAACAAAGGCTACTTTGGTTTCGAAAAAACATCACGATTTGTATATATAAGGCAGGCAGGCAACAGCTCGTTCTATAATTCAATTCGAAAGGAAACGTATTCCTTTACTCTGGAAATCTTTGACTTTATAATAAGTTTTGAATACGAGTTTAGCAGTATACTTTTCTGAAATATTTTTTTTTTTTAATATAATATGTGTTCAATATTTGTTTTTAGAGAAAGCAACGGATTTGCCTAACCATTTTACATAAGGCATCGTAACTTTTACAGAATTAAATAGAAATTCCGTATATAACGTGGCTTTTCCACTTGTGAAAAACATTTCTCTACGCCAACTTAATACTGTAGAATAAATTAACAGACGTTATTGGATTTAGGTAGGGTCATTAAGAGTACTATATTGGCTCTACCAAAAAGACCATTATGCTACTGAAATAAGGTGCATATTCCTTTGGAATGATTCTGGAGACAGTATCGACGTAGTCTGAGGGGCAGCTTTTCACCCCAACACATTCGATTCACAGAAAATCACACCAAAAACTGCCTTTTTCAAATACATTGCGAAAACTTGTAACTGTGATCAAAACAAGAATCACAACAAAGAAGTATTGAACAGTAACGAACAGAGTTTACCTTTTATCACGTACCGAAAATTAAAGTGTATTGTGTAAAAAAAATCACGTTCAAAGTAGTGAAAGAGTACAACAATATAGTTTTGCGTTTTGGTAATATACGATACCTTGAATGTAGACATAAAACAATGGCGAGTAACATATTAGTAGCAGCATGTTACTAGATAAATTTTACTCCACAGTCCACACGTCCACACTTATACGGTCTATACTCTACACAAATTACCTGAAAATATTTTGACTAAAATTGAAGACTTGTTTTTTGATGTAAAAGATTTTTTTTTTATGTGAAAGAAGCGGATAATTTAACAACTTTTAAGTAACTAATATTTTTCCTATAAAATTGCAACAAGTATTGTAAATTATCCATTTATCATATCATTATATAGCTAGTGTATCTATGTATACATGAAATCCATTTTTTTAAATTTCAAATTATTTTTCTAGTCCTAAAGCATCCATTTGCGCAAAAATCCGGCAGATTTTAAAATGTTAGTTATCTGTTTCTTGTGTCTTCATTTTGTTATTGTTATTTTTTCATTGGTCACTCCTCATGTGCGTTTCTGCATATTTCTTCTTTAAATTGGTGCCGGCAACGCACTTGCAACGCTTCAACTGTTACAAGTATCTGTGGGCGACGACAGTTGCTTAACATTAGGTGGCCCGTCGGCTCAATTGCAGGGGGCAATCTCATTAAAGAAGAAATCTGGATCAGGCTTGTAATTCTCTATACGTAGATCAAGAGGAAAAGCAAGATAAAAGGCGCTACACGTCGAAAGTAACTGATTTGCATAATCAAGTCGGACACAATCTTGTACCTGTGTTAGAAAAGTGTCACAGCGACTGTATTGTTCAAATACAATGAGCAGAAACTCATACGTACAAATAAAACGAATTTCCTTTACGTCCACAACTTCCTAACAAGGTTTGACAAGCTTGTTTCACGCGGATAAAACTGACCTACTAAAAAGTATTCATGGAATAGAAATTTATACTACAACTAAAATAATAAAAGCGATAATTTGCACACGTCTGAGATAAAATTTACGCAAGTTAAGGTATCAAAAACCGGGCTTAAGGTAAATCATTTTTTATGGGCGAGAAATGTATAATATGGAAACTTTGGGGAACACTGTGTAGATGGTTAAAGTAAATCCTTAACTATAATTTTCTTACCAAAGGAATATGTGTACCTTCGAAACTCAAAACCAAACACAGAACCTAAATCGGTTTTGACCACCGTCAATTGCCTCGAAAACTCATCTATATTGTAGAAGAAAACCGTGTAATAAACTTTATAGATTGATGGTGTGAGGGTGACTCTCCCCAGCAACTCTGTCTCGCTCGCACAGTAGTTTTTCCGAGAATAAACACGATGATTCATAGAAGGGAAAACGCCGAGAGATCACGCACTATAGCCAAATTATTCAAAGGCTTAGCTGTGGTTTTACAAGGAATGTCATTACCAAAAGATTATCGTTTGCATAATATATTGTGACAATTACAATACTACCAACCCATAAACATGCAACTACAGAAATTGTTATAAAACCCGTGGCTTTACCATGAGTTTGAAGTCATAGTATTCGTCGAAATTCGAAGATAGCGACTACGTAAATTAGTGGTCACTTAGGGAACTAAAATAGCCATACAAATACTTTACGTAGTCGCTATCGAGTATCGGCAAATACTATAGCTTTAAACTCATGGTAAAGCTGCTGTGCGACTTAACTAGGCACATGACTTTGACAAAGTCATTTTGGAAAAATGTAAAAAAAAACAACAAAGCAGCAACACAAAACTCGCCAATTGTTACACATACCAGAATCCATATTTTAGCTAATCTTCTGATGCTGTTTTTAGACTTTTTGATATGTTTTTTTTATTTTTCCAAAAGGACTTTGTCAAAGTCATTGACCTAGTTAAGTCGCTCAGGTAATACATATTTCCAGAATTCGGTTGTATACAAACTCGACTTACTTGGAAAATGATAATAAATAAAATCAGTACTTTTAGTATTAACTGTACACTAAACAAGTGATTTATTTCATTATATTGTATCCCTATGAACTGCAAACAAAATATTATTGTCACGAAGCACACATTCTATTTATACTCGCTACTGTAAGGGGGTGTTAGTCATCACAATATGAACAAAAAACCGTAGCAACACGCATGTGTAATGAACACTTGACATTAAGAGGATTACAATCTCATCATGAATTTAATATCCCTCCATATCAGCTCAGCTTTAATCATTATAAAAACTCTTAAACAGAGTAGGGCCCGCCTGAGAAATACTGTCATTTTAAATACAGAGTAATCCGTGAGAAAATACCGTTTGTCACAAATTACCCGCATTTTACCAGACAATATGGCCAATTAAGACGATGTTTGCAAGAAATAGTTAGCTGTGCGCAGTTTAATTGGTTTATTTTTAGACATTTATAAATAGTGTAAATGGCTCAAAATGAAGCATGATTGCCATCATAGTGAAACTGTCTATAGCGAACAGAAATGACCCCGATGAAGGGCAATCGTAGACTCATATTTTGCTCCACATATTTTGGAATCGCTTGCTGTGCATCATAAGCCAAGAAAAAGACGTAGACGTAGACACGCCTTATTGTACACGTAATTTATTGTATTATTGGTTCTTGGTGAAAATTTACTTTCAAAACATGGTGAAAATTAAAGTAAATATAGTGAAAACAGTGCGACCAAAAAGTGTTTTATTAACGGCTTATTGAGTAAAGGAGTATTTATATTTTCGCGACGATATACTACGTCTTAATCATGTAAAGGTTTTTTTCAATAGTCCATTAGTATGATAATAAGGTGGGACTGGCAAAATGCCCTCAACAAATGGTCCCTGCTGAAGAGGCCATGAGCTCAGAAATATTTTCATAAATAGTTCCTATTTCATTAGAATCCACCCCATCCGTCACCATCACAACTAAATTTTATTGGATCTTAATAATATTCATGAAATATTTTGATTACTAACTTTTGCTCGCATGAATTTTGAAAATCACGTCAAAATACAGATAGTCTTCTAAGTTACTATAGAAACATGATTTTCAAGACAATAACAATCCTATGTTACCCTTTATTCCCTCAACTAGGTCTATGAAAAAATCAAGTCAAGAAAAAACAAACAAACAAAAATCCTCATTTTTATAATATCTACTCTATCTACTATGGGTCCATGTAGCCTTTTTTTCTAATACCAACAGTATTTAATTACGTATATATTGATACTTTAGGGCGAGCGTTAAAAATAAAAAATAATTGGAAGACAGATGCAAGGAATACATTTCAGCTGGTCCCTAAAACACCTTGTCGAGGCGAGTTTGGTACCGGCCATATATGGTACCAGTAGCATTTCATGTTAGCCTTATATTGACCCTTGCCTTAAGCTTTTGTTAATACACAGAATAGTTAGTGACCACGTAAGGTTATGTAACACTATTATTACTTATATAATTGCCATGTTTGCATACATAGAGAAGACTTTTAACGTGAATATTTTCTATTTTGAACAGCACACGTAATAGTTATAGAAATACTTGAAGATTTATTCATAAAAATTTTAATAATCCTATCTTTACCTTAAAGTATTAAAAAAGATTGTAAAAACTTAGCAAAGCAACTAATAAAACTATGACTAAATTTTATACATAATCTAAAGTGCTGTTTCACCTCTTACTGATAAATGTTCTGATAGGCTATCCACATCTTTTTTTAACAGATTTTCTACTCAACATCTGTTAAAAGAAACAGGCCCTTATTATTTCTATACGGCGAAGTGGTGTCAACATCAACACAACAACATGTATTAATTTGTTAACTGTACATCAATATTTCTTATAAATAAATATCAATAAATTGAAAGGGACATTGAAATATTTAAGCGAGGGCAGCCACAAACAGGAAACTAGACAAGATATTCCACACTCGTGTATGTGTAAAAATACTATGTGAAAGTGTAAATGTCAAAAGACTTTCTACACTTGCGTGTTATGCAAGTTCAAGACAATAGGGATTTTAATATGCATCGAATAACCATTTGCATTTTGATATTTCACGTTTTGATGTGATATAAAGGAATTATTTTAGTGGTGATCAGCCGGGCATAAGCCATCGTGAAAATATTGTCTACACGTTTACACGACGTTTACCGGTTCATCTCTTCATCTCTATTGACATTTTTTTTCTCGTGTTATCGACAAAATTGAAGATAATTTTTGTGATTTGTTTTTAACCCGTGCAACTTTAACACATTATTATCGAGTTTAGTCAAGATATTCATATTATGAGAAGAGTCTACGTTTTTTTCGATGCTAATCTACAATAAGTAATTTATCTTTCGACGTACGCATATTAGGAAGTAGAGATTTATGACGATATTAACAATTATGACTTGCGACAGAGAGATATCACGTTGGTGTATTAAGATACACCAACGTGATATCTCTCTGTCGGGCCGGGCTGATATCCATGCTTCCATCTTCCATTCTAGAATTTTATATGAAAGTCCGTCTGTCACCTTTTCACTTCACGCCCAAGCCGCTGAGCTAATTTTGCAAAAATTTGGCTTTTTCGTTTGTTCGGATTCCGCGTGATAGTTACTTGAATTTTGCCACAACGTTTTGATATTATATGTTGATTTCTAATAAAATATATATGTGACTTTACATAGCATGTGCGCTCACCATCCAGAACCTAAAATTCACATAAACTTGTTTACTCGAGTGTACACGAACCTCATCATCTGCTTGCTACCTTTTATAAGCGATTCGTGCGCCATAAGGATTCTTCGAGATTGTCACTTGAGTCCAAAATCAACATCGTAAGGGTGGATTGAAGATAACGTAATCCCTACGGGGTGTGAGGGTCACGATTGTCGGCAGTATGACTCACAGGGGTTAATAAAAGTGTACCGTGACATAAAGCTTAGGTTAACGAGAGTCAGTAATGAATACCTATTTTTTGCACTAGAAAGGTTCACTCTAGAGTACGACCAACTCGCAAACTTTCAAGAAGAGAGCGTATTTTCTCTCAAAAAAGCCGGCAACAAATCAGCAAATCTCGTGTTGCGAGTTTCTATGGGCGACAGCATCTAATGTTTTCCCGTCCCTTTCAGCTAATGTAACCCGTTTGCTCGTTTGCCCCCTAATTTCATAAAAAAAGTTTGCCTAAAGTTCTTAATCATTTCGTCTTTCTTCTACGTATAGTAGAGTCTTTCTGTAGCCTGAAAAAAAATTGCCCTGCTAAGGCCCGGCACGCTCCGTCAAGGTGTGCGATACGCGCATGCGTCTCCATACAGTTTGAACGGAGGCGGATTTTTCGTCTGACACCCGGCACGCTGCGGCGCGGTATAGTTTACTCACTCCTTTAGGGTCTTCCACTTACCTCGCATGGCCAGCAAAGATTGAAAAAATTTAGATTCACAAATTAGCCCGGCAGGACAACGTCTGTCGGGTCCACTAGTTGTGTATTATAATAATAAGTAGCTCTACGTTACCACAATGCTATAGAAAACAGTGACCCGACTCAAAAGAGTTTTTGAAATTAGGTAGATAGGTTTGACGTGCAGCCTTGCCGAAAGCTTAGACGTCATGCTTCGAGCCTTATCGAAGTTGTCAAAGTCGTACACGCCGCCCGCGCCATTTTAAATACTTTATACGAAGTTGGCATAGTTACTCTTCGTTATGTCTATTCCGACATTACTGTGTCCGTAATAACATCAAATATTGTGTTAAGTTTGCATAGACGTAACAAAAAAATACATTTTGTATGCAAATTACGAATTTCGTACGATTTTAATCGCATATAGTCACACTGAAGTTTTCAGAATAGAATTAAATAAAATATCTAACGCTAGTGTATAATTTAAATTACTTCTACTGTTGTACTTTTCAGGACTGTAAAGTGATAGTAAATATATAGCTACAGAAAATTTAGACCTAAGTTTGAAGACCCAGTTAGATTCGTGTGGAGGAAGTATTATACAAATGATTGGGGGCTTAGCACGACGACCGAAGAAATAAGAAGATGACATATAGCTGGAATAAACTGACGGATTTGTTTTGTACATCATACTGTAAAAAGAAACACTTTCTCGGTCGCTATGGTAGGGCCGTAAATTTAGGGCATCGAAACTCGAACCCAATTTTCAAAACTCGGGTTTTTGGGTTTTTACTAAATAATACCCGTGTACCCAGGTTAACGATTTTTTCAAAAGAAAAAGTATTTTTAAGCATCTAAGTAAGAAAGTATCGTAAGAGAAAAAAAAACCCGAAAAGCTCGAAAAACACGGTTTTTTATTTTTTAAACCCGAGTTTTTTGCGATCTTCAAAACCCGGGATTTCCCAGGTTTTCGAGTTTCGCGTAAACCCGGTCTCGATGCCCTACGAAAATCGTACAAGCGCATCAGTACCTTGCTAGGCAAAAGTCAAGTTAGGGACTTATGCAAGTTTAGTTTAGTAACCTTTCAATTCTACCTTATGAAAAATTACAAAAAGTTTGCCAGCCATTGTCTCTTGAGTGACATTTAAATTAACGAAGATTATAATATATGGCAGCTGTTCTAAATTTCACCACGCACCAAAACTGTCTTACGTCTTTTATACTGTCACTAGCTGTTGCTCGTGAAGTCCGCAAACTTCACGAGCAACAGGAAACTAATACGGAATTATAAAATTAACTAATAATTTTATAATTCCGTCTAAGTAGTTCCTCAGGAACAGAACAAGCGCGTTCAAACAAACAATATTTTTTTTTAGCTTTATATTCTAAGTATAGATTTTCACAATAATTCATCATCAGTATTTAGTACATTTAATCTCTGACCTCATAATTCATAATATGTCCCGTGACACAATCAACAAACTTTTGTTACAATTGTTTCAAATCCTATTGTATTGTTCAACAATGAAACTCCATAAGTTCGAACCGGCTACCTAGTTTGCAACAATAGAGAACAACTGTCCGAACGTACTATCCATGCTCAGATGTAGTTAGAATTCATTTATTTTGTAGAGAACAGGGTACAGATTATGTTAGATTAAAATAATAATAATAATTCTATTTCTTATTATTGGAAGTGTATTTATTTTATTCTAATCCCTACAGTAAATAGTTTAATAACTTAATTATAGCACGAATTAGTATTAAATCGTTATACGTATATAATTTACCTGATTATTTTTATTATCACTATTATGAACGTGCAGCAATTGCAGAAAGGCAATCGTCGTCGGCAACTTATCGTTAAAAACCTAAGAAAGTTGTATAAAATTGGACCAAAAAAGGGACAAACGAGTTAACCGGTGCACTAATAATTTTTTATATATCGTAGCCAGTCACAGTCGCAATATAAGAAGAGCTGCCAATTCGTCGCCGGCTTTAAGCAAAAATGTAACAAAAAGGACAAAAATTTTGAGAAATAATGTATAATTTCGATGTTATGATATAGTAGAAAAAACAATTGGAGTCAGTATGTAATGAAAGTAAGTAAAAAAAAGTAATCAGAGTAATATGCAGATTCAGGTCAAGCCCAGGAAGTTTATAATTTGGAATATAAACTCCGTTGTATGGAAGTGGTGAATCATACCGTCTGGGCAGCCTGTCACAAACCAATTGAAACAATTTGCATTTATATAATTTTCCACTTACAATGTTACCATTACTTCAAAGGGATTAGTAGTTACTAGATTACATTTAATTGTAATAACTCAAAGTAGAGAAAACCTATATGAGAAAAAGTATCATCATAAATTGGACCTCAATTGGGGTCGGGAAAAAACGAAATCAAACCACAAATAACAGCGGAGTTGCATTGCGGTTGAAATCGGACAAAACCGAGGCTACAATCAAGAACAGGAAAAGATAATTGTAACAATATTTGCGTGACGCCATACGCAACACGATCAATTAAATTGTATTGAGTAACTCTAAATGATAACTTTTTTACGAAAGACTTTACAAATTCTTGCCCAAAAATAGAAGGTGATATGCCTCAAAGCATGTTTGTGTCGGGTAATCTCCGAAGCTACTGAACCATTCACTAACTATTCGAAAGCTGCATATTCCGAGATCGCTGACGCTATATAGTTATGAATTTGATTTAAAATAAATTACAAGACGCCAAACGATGTTAGCACGGGTGTGGTAAGCTAACCTATTTCAGGATTAGGAGAAAGAATTTTTTTACCTTTTCTCAGGATTGTGGTCGGACTTGGCAAACCTCAGGACTTTTTGCAGTTGATTTAAAACAAAATGCAGTACATTTTAAAGATTTAAGGTTTGTTTTTATTTAGGTTGTAAAGCAAAAGTAATATTTCTTTCATAATTCAAAAATTCAAATTTTTTTAATGTAAAACAGGCCTATTCTCCGGACTTTTTCATCTGGTAACCCTAGAGGCACGGGGCAGCAAGTAATTGATACTTGCTGCCC
>JAOTAV010000032.1:401686-421081 GCA_026546445.1 Cyclargus thomasi | reverse complement strand
TTTGCCGTGGGAGAGCCATGCTTCGGCACGAATGGGTCGGCTCGACCGGAGTGATACCACGGCCTCACAGAAAACTGGCGTGAAACGGCGTTGTGCTGTATTTCGTTCAGAGAGTGAGTTTACCGGTGGCCCAACTTCCCTAATCCGCTTATCCCTATTTCCTCACAAGACCGGCAACGCACTTGCGACTCTTCTGATGTCGCGAGTGTCCATGGGCGACAGCAGTTGCTTTCCATCAGGTAAGTGTCTGCTCGCTTGCCCCCTAAATATCATTACAAAAAACTTTGCTTTTGTTGCACTTCAAAATCGAGTTATAATATACAGAACTGGCAAGCTGCACCGTGTACCATTGGCAGAGCATTTGCTCTTGATTTTTTTTTAACGCCTGCCATAAATTACAAGGGTGTTTAATTTAAATAATTACTACATTAATGAGGTTAATGTCTTATATCATTTGTCTTAAGATCATGCCTCAAATTCGAAATAGATTGGACCACAAAGTTTTTGTACCTTAGCATACATTTTAAGTAGTTCTAAATAATATCATATTGTATTAAGTATTTACTAAGTAATTTCTTTTTATCAGACTTTTAAAAAATACCTTATCGATTAACTATGATTGTATCTATAGTTCCAGATATTTGTCCTTGACAAAAAGCATAAATATTACTTACCAATAAATAGTTATCTCCAAAAAACTTTTGACGTAATTTTGGCTAGAGTAATTTTCTTTTGATGCCTCTATTTTACGGCGAAACACAAAATAATATATTGATCATTAACAACCAAAACATTAAAAGTTTTGATTTCCAACGCTGTCTTGATAAGATATCATTATCTTTATCCAAGAATCTTATCAGTGATAAATATTGATTCATTTGTAAAGTCCGATGTTCCACGTAATTTTTATTACCAGGCAATAAGATAATAATAGGCACAAAATGATGATTTTACGTTAATGATGAACCTTCGGCCAAACCTGCGCGTCTGCAATGCGGGACACGGGACAAGGTGCGGGAGCATCTGCGAAGCGGGACTTTACGTGCGGCTTGAAACTGCGGTGCGAATCGCTTACTTCATATTTTAGACTTTTTTTTACTTATTTGTTAGAACAGTCACTAATACGGCTTCCAACTTCAAATCTCAGCTCTCAGTCAGAGCTGAGATTTGAGGTTGGACGCCGTTTATTTTAAGGTAGCTTGCGGCTTATAGCAGTTAAGCTTTGGCCAATTTAAACATCACCTAATATTATGTACATTTTATTTAGGTGAATGTTACTACTTCTATATATATTTTTCATTTTGTGTTTGTTGAGTTGTGTGGTGACTGAATAAAAATATTATTATACCGTGTAAGGTCTCTGACACTAGACGCGTATACCCCGTATCACTGATGCAGCCGTCCCGCGTTGTGGTCACGTCGGTTTACAAGGTGTCCGGCGTGCGGCAGACTCCCGCATCGCAGTCGCATTGGTCGCACAGGTTTGTTCGAAACTTAAAACTTAGAAAACCCAGAAATGATAATTATACAATTTGATTACGGTCAATGTCTAATAAGAAATAATATTTAAATCACTAACTGTCATGGTTAGCATATTAAAATAAGATAATAAAGAGATATAAACTTAAGTCTTGGCGTTAGTGCTTAGTGTGTACCTGCTTTTGGTGCTAACAAAATAAAGAGACACAAAGTGTAAAACATCTATTAATTAGAACCAGCTAACTCTTTCTTTGAAATAGAATACCTTACATAATTATCACCTCGATTGTCGTGTTTTTGTCCATCAATTATTAGGCACTTAAATAACATTTATATACTTAGCTTTTAAAGGAGGTAGGATTTAGTTCGTCTCAAAATATAGTTACGGAGAATTTTACACCACATTCGAGTATTAAGTTGAAAGAAGACGAATACATCTGCGAGTACCGCATTCGAATCTAATCATTTTCGTAGGTTTCGTGTACAACAGACTACGAACATAGAGATCATTATCTTCAATAATTAAACATCGAATTAAATTTTAAACACCCCAACTATTTTAAACTGACTTCCAAAAACGAGGAGGTTGTATGTTCGGCTGTGGATATTTTTTTTATTTACGGATTAAATTTAGGATTACACCGCCAACCTTCAAATTTTTTTCTCTGTTGTATAAGGTATTACTCCAATTTGGTAGCATATTTACAAAACTGGTGACCTGATGATAGGATCCAAGAGCAATCGAGGAAAATTCTTGAAATTTGTATGAAAACATATGGTGATTTTGGTTTCCTAAGAAGCGTTTCAAGTAAACGTTACCAAAAAAGTAATGTTTTGTACCAAAACCTTTATAATTTTAAAGTTGGTACCAATAAAAAAATTCATGTGAGACATGTAAGCTGGTACTGACTTCAAAACAATGAAGATTGTGTGTGGAAGTATACTGAGGTCTCACCGAAGTGCTATTGAATACTTTTTAGTTTTATATTTTTATTTTTCCATAGGAAGTTGGTTTTAATTTTTTGTTAACAATATTTAAATATATCTTATAACGTACAGTACATACTGTATTTCTACAGGTTAACTTTAAGTAGATATAAGTTTGTTAAGATACCTTATAGATATATAGTAGGTACCATATAGTATTCAGGAAACATGGGTAAATTTTTAACCGACTTCCAAAAACGAGGAGATTCTATGTTCGGCTAAATATACTTTTAAGTTACGTGTATGTCAATAAAGCGATATTAAAATAATACGAATAATGTAGATATTAACATGTGGTATTTATTGGTAAAAGATAACAATATAGATTAAAGATAATTTAAGTGATAATACCAACACAAAAAAATAGTACAGAAAAAAGGCTTTATTTACATAAAAATATAGTTTTTGTAAAAAATCTTGTATTGCAACTTTTTAGATAGTATCTTGTCTTGTTGCCTACAGAGAATATATAAATAATTGACTGATCAGAATTCGGAATAATCCAAATACACAAAGTAAGTTAAATATAGTATCTATTATTTTAATAATTTTTGTGTGCAAATTATATAAGCTTAGAATGCACTTAAATATAAAAATTTAATTAACAATTAATATAATAAAAAATAAATATAATATAAAATAAAGAGAATATATTTTAGCATTTGTGAACGAAAAACAATTAAACATAAAATGAATTTTTACAGTAACAAAAAATGTACAAGAAACTTAAACTAAATATGTTTCAAATCCGGGACTTGGTTTACAATCTTACAAACTATGAAAATTAGATTTGAAAATTTCACTGGTTACTGCTGCATTTCGAATACATTCCAAAATGCCACTGTGATTCCTAAAACTCTAAAACAAAGGGACAAGTAGAGTGATCGGTTTCTTTAACTACACACATACTGTCCACAGTATGCTTTTGTTCATAAGACAGCAATGTAACAGACGTTTGGCAGCAAAATTGCAAATTGATGTCTGCTATCTCTCAAAAACTAAGCACCTTATACTTCTGAAAGACAGCAGATATATTTTCCTGTTGCTTTGCTGTAGCATGATTGCCATTATGTTGTGCTCTATTATTTGTTTACATTTTTTGGAATGGACTTTTTCTTCGTATTTGCTATACTCCGTTCGCTTTAAGCTGGCACAAAACTTAATATAAAATGTGACAATTTGTATGATATACCACGCCAAGTTATTTTGAACGGACTACCCTAGCAGGATTTGCTCTATCTATATGGGGGAGGGGGGCCGTGTCCTCCTGGCGGCGGGCGGGGGGGCACGTTGATGACGTCAACGTGGTGGTGGTGGACCACATGGGGGCGAGGGGGGTCGGAGCAGCACTCGCAGCACAGACACGGCACGCAGCAGCAGCAGCACGGACGACACGATATGTTACAGCCCATCCTGGAAAACGGAGATTTCTGCGTTAGGTACTTAATTTGCTTGTCGGCCCTATTATTTACTAGTTGATGCATGCACCTTCTTTTCGGGAAAATTTGTATATCACAGGAACCGTACACTTTCTCGAAATAAAAAGTATCATATGTGTTGCCTAGACTTAATAGCTATGAAATAAAAAAAGATTTATTCGAATCCGTTCAGTAGTTTCGGAGATGAGCGCGTACTAACAGACAGACAATTTTTTTTGTCCATTTGTGTGTATTACTGTTCCTAAGGCCCCTACATTGATTAGTTTGTAAAAGTATTAATTGTACAGACACGCCAATTTTACTGTTTTATTATAAGTGTAGAATATATACGAGTCTGAGTAATAGGTTTAAAATTGGGATATCCCTTTGGTGTAGCAATAGGTATTAGGTAATTCAACCAACCTTAAATTATAGTTTCCTTCTCTTGTTAGAGAATTAAGCACAGGACACCAAAACAAAAGAAGTTTATAAAGTTAGCAAACGTAAAATACGCTACACCTATTTTCCTATTAAGATATAAAGAGGAAATTGTTGATAAGCACTAAGCTATGATTCGTTTCAACTGGAAAATGACAATGAAAAGAAACGGTAGGAAATCGGTATCGGTGAAGCGAGACGATGTCTCAATGTTAGCCTTTGTCATGGTCCCAAGGACAAAAGCCTACTTGGTGACGTTGAAATAATATAACAATTTGGATGTATGTAAAATCGTAAAACAGTGAGAAACGTACAGATATGTGTAGGTAAAGTGGGGAAATAGTAGTTTTAAGGCCGACAGCGCACCTGCAACCCTACTCATGTTGCGAGTGTCTATGGGTGGCGGTAGTTGCTTTCCATCAGGTAACACGTTTGCTCGTTTGCCTAATGTGTAAAATAATATATTACATTTTTTATACCTTTAAAACACTCACAAATCATACAAAATCAATTAAACTTTCATTCTATTCAAGCAGCTCCACATTCTACAGGTTGTTGGAAAAACTATTAATGACAAAAAAGTTACGACGAAGTGTTTATATAGTGTATCTACTAAGTAGGTTGGAGATGTACACAATAAGAAAATAAGTAGACACACACAACAAAGCGAACAATGCAATGATAAGTGCAGCAAACAAAAAAAAACCCCGAGATGACTCAACGAAGCGAAACGTACCTTAATTATTGCGAAATCCTTCTCATCTATACATGGGCTGCGGCGCGTAGGGGTCGTTGTAGGGTTGGGGATGTGGGTAGCCCCCAGGCGGTGGGGGGTAGCCACCAGGCGGGTGGGGATACGCCCCAGGTGGTGGTCCAGGCGGCGGGGGGTAGAACCCAGGTCCACCCGGCTGCGGGGGATGCTGCACGACCACGGTCTGGTGTGGCGGCGGCTGCTGCTGGCCACACGCGTTCGGACAAAGACACGGCACCAGGCAGCACGCACTCAGCGCCAGGCAACACGGGTTACAGCAGACATCACAATCGCCGCAGTCGAACGACAAGCAAAGCCCCATCTCACACCTTCAGCTACAAAAAACCGAGTGACTAAACAACGAGCACTATCACGAGATACACTCCGTTTGAGCGATTCTCGACTCTATGACTATAGTTATAGGAGCTACTACGAATTAGGTACGCCTATCTACGATACATTTTATCTATTGATAACAGATAAGGTGATTTTCATAACTATTTTGATGTGATATTTGTCGCGTTATATTTTATTATTTTTAACCGACTTCCAAAAAAGCGGTTATCATGATTGGCCTTCGACGTGGAAAAGCCTACGCTACGTGAATCATTCAGCCTTCTCTAAGGTCATACTCTACTTACGACTCTATGTTGTGATAAAAAAATGTAAACCGAGGCAAGGTTTTCATCCAAATGCAGAGAGTATTTATATTATAATATATTATGTGGAAATAAATTATTGGCTAGGGACAACCGTCTTAAATGGGATAAAAACGTATTTTTATAACAACATTAATAAAATATATTATTATATATATACAGTTGCTAGCTATTGCAGTTGTTTGTAATGATTTGTATTTATCATTTTGTTAGTGTTAAAACTCTATGCCAGGTAGAGTTTTCTCGTCCTATTTTTATAATCAACCAAATCTAATTTAAGAATAGTTTATTTTAAACTCCACGTGATTTGATTTTATTATCTTGCTTTATAACAAATAATAGTTAAACAATTGTTATTTACTAGCTGTAGTTTCAGTAACAAATCACCTAGAATGTGTTTATCAATGTTAAAAGATACAAAGAAAAGATTAAAAGATAGTCACCTGGTATTTTGCTGTCATTTAACAGTTCCTTCTAATAGTTTCAGCTAATTACTGGAGCACCTGAATAATAAACGACTCAGTGACAAATGACATAAAAAAGTAAAATTAATCAGCCATGAGGTGACTTCGTCGCGGGAAATGGTTGACGTCCGCGCCTGCGCAGGCTCCCACGAATACTAGTTATCTCGCTCTACGATATGAGAAAAACTGACATAAGAACAGGACGGAAAACTACTGCATTTTCCGATATTATTTCAGAATAAGCGGCGTTAATCTATTATCATTTATTTACAAGTTGACTTGTACGTCTAGTTACATTAACACCGCCTTATTTCGATACGTCGTCATTGTATTGTTAAAACAATAACTAATAAGGCAGCTCATTTTCCTCAACATTGAACTGAATACGAATCACCTTGCGACGGAATGGCATGACCAAATGCATTTAAATTATAAGCAAATCTACGTAACTAACATGAGCGTAAATTGTTACAAATTCATGAAAATCGTATTGTGTTTCTTAGTTGCGATCATTATAATATATTAACATTAAATTAACTCAAATGACAGATAGAAAATTCTTTATTTGTACACAACTTAACGACTAAAGTTCTTTCTCGACCTAGCATGGCGACCGAAAAAGTATTACTTTCACAGCAACATATCAGTTTATCCCAACTATCTGTAATTTTGTCTATTCTTCGGTCGCCATACTAAGCCCGTGACGAACTTGAAGAGTATTGAGAAGAGTATTGCAATGCAAGACGATAGTAACTTGTGTGAACGATACCTTCACGGGTGGCCACGTCTGACATCATAGTATATTTTATATAGTAGGTACCATGGCAGTGTATCTAATCTTATCAAGTTTTAGTCATTATTTGTAGGATTACTCATAGTTATAAATTGTATGTGGATATCTGTATGAGTTTTACTATTATTATATTTATTCTCGAAAAGAAAAACCGCATACAGAATTAATTAAACACACGTAACTGACCGCTTTCTTAACTCGCCACTGTACCTAATTAGATGTAAACCTGGCCTGAATGCTAAGGGTGAAATGTTCTGGCTGGACCGTTTTAGTCACTGACCTCTATATGTATAAATACGCTAGACTGACGGTAAGACCAACCATGGTAAGGCGATTTGATTTGCGCCATTTTGGCGCATATAGCAGTGATGGGCGGGAAAGGAACTAATGATAGAGGTGGGACTATGAGCGGTGAGCCAGAATATATCGATAAAAATGTTTAATAAAGCTCAATTTATATATTATGCGATTGTAGACGGAGAGAAGTAGGTAAGGTCTAAAGAAAATAATAATATATTTTCAATTCTTTACCACTACTTTTTACTAACCTTCACACAGGTAATAGTTATAACACTTATAACTCATAGATATAAGTTTTATCGACAGAAAACTTCCAGCACTATTGAATGTCAATGTTTTTATTGACATTCATTTATTTCCAGGGCAAATTTGGTCATTGTCCAAAATGTACTTTCTGACTATCTAAACTTTAGATTTTTCACAGGTACCCAGATGGACAGCTTACAAGAGAAATCATAGAACAAAATCTTGTTTAATGCTCTTCTCTCGTCCTATAAACGTCTCCTGCGGGGTATATGACTCATCCATTTTGTGGACGGGCTAGTAGTCCATTATTCCAAGATGGTCTAACTCCATGCTAAATTATGTCAAAATCACTGTGCCCGTATAAAAAATATATACACACTTACTTACAAAATATTAATAGAACTAACTAAACTAAGGTAGGTATAACCTGTGTGACTATAGTTAGGCACATGACGCATTCATTTTGTAAAATTATTACTGATACAAGCACCCATATTTTAGCTAGTTTTCTGTTGCTGTTTTTTGACATTTTTTTATGATTTTTTCATTTTTCCAAAATGATTTTGTCAAGCTCATGTGCCTAGTTAAATCGCACAGGTAATACGTGTTAGATACCACTTACATACATAAATACTTTATTTTCTTGCGCCCGTACTCGGAGATCTTAAATTTTGAAAATACTAAAGACATACCCACCTGAAATACCTTTATGGGTAATTCAAGTCTCTGAGTGCGGCCTTTTCGAATATTTTTAAATTTAGAGAATAATTTTAACACTAATATAACAAATAGTTATTATTATGTATATAATGTTGCTTCTTTTAACGACAAACGCGAACTCATAATAATTACTATAACTCCTCCATGTTCGTGCTACAGTACACTAAATTAAATCCCCTGCAGAATTTCATATGTTAATTAGTATATGACGCACATATTAAATAGACGTATAAGCAGGGCCGGCGTTAACCCTACCAGCGCCATGGGCCAGACTCATTTGGCACCCCCTAACTTTAAGTGCCAGTTTTACCACTTACTGTTACACCGCTTACTTACTGATCTGTTATGCTATCCACAACTTTCTTGACAGATTCTCCATACTGTCAAAAAAAAGTTGTGTAGTAATATATTTAAAAAATCAATCAGTAGACAAAACTGGCTTCATTCCTAAACAAGTAATCTTAGGGCCTGTTTCACCGCTTACAGATAGTCTATCCACAACTTTTTTTGACAAATGTTGTATGGAGAATCTGTCAAAAAATGGTGTCATCAGTAGACGGTGAAACAGCCTATTAGTAAATTCGTTGAAAAGCCTGCATCGTCAGAAAGCGAGGTTTAAAGGAGAAGTAGCTTGCTATCGTAACTTGAAAAACCTTGTGTATCCCGGGCATTAGGTTTCTATTTTGCAGACGTTGCATTAGGTTTCTAATTTGTAGTGCATACAATTACCTTAATCAGTATTGCCGAATGCCAAGTTAAATTTAATTAAGCACTCGGCAATACTGAATCGTATCGTTTGAAGTTTGGTGCTCCCGATTCCTTCATCATCTCACAAGTTACAACGAAAAGATCGTCACATTTCCTGTCGAACGTCTGTGTTTCAAAAGTAGCAAGCTTAAACATTTAAAGTGCGGTAATCAGATGAATAGGCACAAAATTTTTATAATACTAGTTTACCCAGCATCGGGACAATGCACTTATAAGTACCTAGAACTTATTTTTGTTAAAATAAATACATCCTCATTACCAAATAAACAGACGACAGTTAGAAATAACTTTATCTCATTGAAACAGTTAATGCTAGTAAAATATGAGAAAGGATTAATCACAAACATTCTACAGTTACCAAAGTTATCTTACGAAGATTAAATAGCAGAATATTGTATTTCGGGGTATAAAACAAGTTTTTGTTTTATACCCCGAAATACAATATTCTTTTTATTCATTGCGTAACATGCATTCGACTAACAGATGCAAGAGAAACAAACAAAAATGTAATCACGGCTTAATCTTCATAATCTTATCGGGTGTACGTCACTCTAAATCAATGCCAAATAATTTAGTACAATCTGATCTCATAAAACGCGTAACACGTAAAAAACATGACATGAAGTGATGAGTGCCGAGGAATACCCTTTGATCGCGCTGACAGAAACTACCAAAGCATACGTCACAGAGGTAGCAGCAGATGAACAACAAAGAAATGGAGCACCGACTGCAAACGCACCCTCGGGCCTCGGAGAGAGACTTCAAAGACTGCCTAGATTCCAGCTGAGACCCAACTGGCGTAGGCTGCGGCGCAGCCTGCGACGCATCAACTGCTTCAGGAGCGAGGAGGAGGAGGTCCTAATTGAGGTACCGAGACACAAAAGCATAGACATCGGCGTCGGTCTGGCCAGAAGGATGTCGCTCTTCATATTCACCAGAAAAACCGTGTGCTCGCACCCTTACCACCCCTTCACACCGTCGCAAACGACACGGAAAATATTCTTCCTCCACGACGATAAAAAACATCCTCACCTTTCGAAATGATTGAAACGTTGAAGAGGATTACTCGTGAGAATAGTAGAATTGTTTGTGAACTGTGGTGTCAAAATGGTGACCAAAGTTTCTTTCGCTAAGGCGTTGATATAGTCTTTAAATATTATAGTCTTTAAATATTATCAGACTTAAGTAATTGTGATGTAATCTATGATAATTCTTCATGTATTAAATGATAATTAAATAGTGAAAAAGAACGAAACATAATCGGTAGACTACTTTGATAATATAATTTATTAAACTCCATTTTTTTTCTACTAACTCCTTTAGTAGGTAAATTTTTAGTTATGGGGACCACTTGGTCTCTTTTTTTTTATTAGTGTTTTGTTTCACAAATATACAGAACAGAAGAGACAACAAAGTGACTTTTAATACAATCCAAATGAAACATTTTAGTCAAGATCAATGACATATATTTTTTCTAAATTCCATATATAACCTGATCTTACCAAGGGACAAACTAATCTCACAAAACTACTACAGCAAAGCCAGATTGCAAAGACCTTTGGAAGTTGTTATGTTTTTAACTTTCAATACAATAACTGTTTTAAATGTTCCGAGAAAAAAAGAAGGTATCATTTAAAACACAACAGGACTTTTTAACAAGATGACCATAAGTACTATAAATTTTACAAATAAAATTATTATATTCTTCTAAATTTGTAATTACAAAATAATAAGAAGTTATAACATAAGATACAATCAACATATTACAATAGTATAACACCCGAAAAATAATTGAAAGACTAAATAATGTATATTATAAATTATTATAAATAATATAAAAACTGAATACATTGAAAACAATAATGGTTTTACACTTACAACTTAACATAAAATGTTATCAGCATTTAGATAAGAAAAACCACAAAATAATAAAATATTTTAACTATAAAAAGTCAGATCTATTGTACTTAGTTAACAAGCCACATACAAAAAGGAATACTGACCTGAAATACTTGAGTTTAAACTGTAAAGGTATTAATTTGTACAAAAAAAAATAAACAAAACAATATCACATCTGTCATGGATGTTGGATATAAATAAATGGAAATACAAAAAAATAATTATAATGTAATCTTATAAAAGTAAATCGATGCATATGCAAAGTAACCTTATTTGGCTGGAATAATAACGAGTGAGGGATTTACATTATATTATGAGTGTAGGTCACTTTATTTCTACCGGTCCATGTACAAACAGGGAAGATGAAACAGAGCCAGATTAGGGATCTAAGTAAATTGGTCGTGTTATGTCAAATCCAGCCGACTGATCACGATTAACATGAAATTGACAAATTTTAACTAAATGACGTAGATCCGTCGACTGGCTCTCTTTCAATTTCCCTCATGGTACCTACGAAATTCGCTGCCTTCCTAGAAGGTTAGGACATTGCCGGCCATAGGTTATGGTCTACAACAAACATACTCTCAAAAAACATAACCTTTCTTCAGATCATTTATATACATATTAGATAAGACACATAGTATTATTGTATAGTTGCAATTATTATTATTGTTATCTCCGGTATGAAAAACAGGGAAAGTACTAGTGATTGAGGTATTTCAGATGAAAAATAAAATTACGCCCCCATTTGAAAAACAAATCTTCAAAGTGTGAGTTTAAAGAAAAAAATTTGAGAACCTAAATTAGTTTCACGAAATAAATCTGCTATAGTGTATTAAGTATACTGTAAGGGACCTACACACCCTAAAATTATATAACTTTGTTTTGTTTGATAAGTTTGTAGATGATGTAAACATTACCCAACATAATTATGATCTGCCTACGATTCAAGTTCTTTGATACAGAATTGTTAATGCTTATAATTAAAAAAAAATAGCACAACAGTTAACACTTATAGCATAAACTATTAACTCATATAAAGATCCAGAGATGTGTAACTATTTTTTTTTTTCGTTAGCCTAATAAAAAAAATAATAACCTTTGTTGAAAAAAAACTAAATATTGGACATACTCGTACACTTCAAAATTATATCAAATATTATAATAATACTAACAAATACTTGTCATATACCTCTACTTAAGTTGAGTGATGTTTTAAAATCCTAAGTATGTTGAAAAATAAGGTAACTGTACAGTCACAAATCACGACCTCACACGCAAATTCTAGTTTCTTCTTAACAAAATTTGCTGTATATTATTTTAATGACTGATTTCCAATTGGAAATTAAAATATTGGGTAAAATAATATAAACATAGTGGTACTAGTTGAACTACTAGGCAATAATTTATTAGGTACTATTTTTACGCATAAATAATTAGGTCGTTTTCTGAAAATATTGGAATTTTTAGAAACGAATTTAATTATTTTTAATCACGTATAAACACACACACCTAAAATTAGTTTAGAAGAGCTATAATATAAGCTCAAAAACAATTTGTTCTTACTTTTTACCTATCTCTTTTGTTCTTAAAGTGGCTGCTTCAATTGCATTTATTAATGTCGACCTGAAATTGAAAAATTAATATTAAGATAAAGAAGAACCGGCCAAGTGCGAGTTGGACCCGCGCACTAAGAGTTTGTGCCATTGTAATCTAAATAATAATAATAAAGCCATTCATTCGATATCAAAGAACATTCATACATTTTAGTTTCTGGGTTGTTAGTTGGGTTAGTTACATTTTGTGCTTATATTTAATGTTAGTATGAGTAGTATATTAATTTTCCCTCAATATGGTCCCTTTTAGGGTAAAGGTTTCCTCCAAAATAGTAATCTAAATGTTATTATGAAACTTAACGGTGACTGACCAACCGACAAATATGGTGATCGGTTCATCAATGTATATACCAAGCCACAAATTGATTAGGCTAAAATTTGGCATGCGTGTATATGTTATGATATAGGTATGCGGCAAGAAAAAATTATAAAAATTCTACCCCCAAGGGTTTAAAATAGGAGATTAAAATTTTTTTTAACACTTCTTACCCCGGAGTACAACTACAAAAAATTTGCTATAACTTTTTTTTGTTCAAAGCATACCTTATTTTTCCTGATTCGAGAGCTGATACACCACATATAGTAGATCCACCAGGTGAGCAGACCTCATCCTTCAGTTGTCCAGGATGTTTGCCAGCCTGCAACACCATTTGACCACTTCCAGCAACTACTTGTGCTGCCTGTCGCAATGCAATTGCTCTTGGAACTCCCTGCTTTACCGCTCCATCAGCCAAAGCTTCTACAATTATATAAATCTGTAAGAAAAGAGTTAATATTTTTTATTTATTTATTAACCTATTAACTAGATACAAAGTTTAAATTTGACACTGCACTATAGATTTAGGTATCAGCTTGTCCTGATGACACATAGGTCTCCCCTAGTTCTTTATACTTCTCCCTATCCCAGGTTAGTCTTAGCCAGAGATGTCCAGCGACTTGTCTGAAGTCATCTGACCACCTTTTAAGTGGTCCCCCACATTTCCTTCCTATTTTTGAGGTATCCATACTGTTGTCTGTCCTGTCCATTTTTCTGACTTGTCTCTAAGTATATGTCCTGCCTAACTCTATTTTAGTTTTTTGCTCTTTTTGATGGCATCCCCTACTTTTGTTATTTCCCTTATATCTGTAGCTCTTTTCCTATCCTTTAATGAGTAACCAAGCATGCTTCCTTCCTATTTACCAGAGTTACTATTTACCAATATAATATACCAAATATCAAGTAGAGTTAACGCTAGCTTGGATAATGTATTATATACACACTTTATGTTATATACAAGTTGTTGCTTACATTTGTTTAAAACTTTACAAATTATTGCCTTTTTACAACATTATTTATTACTAATTGGTTCCTATTGGTCATATCGTGACGTTAAATAGCCTATAGCCAACCTTAATAAAGGGACAAACCAACCAAAAAATCATTTTTCAATTCCCGTCAGCAGTTCCCGAGATTAGTGCGTTCAAACAAACTCTTCAGCTTTATTTTATTAGTATGTATTTCGTTTTTACAACTATATTAAACCTTTGCACAGCTATAGTCCGACTAATATTACAACTTCAAATATAGTAAAGTGTTCTTCTTCTTCAAATTCTTAAAAAACTTCAAATATATTAAACAGCTGATTTATTTATAATAATAATTAGACAAATGCTTAGATGCAAACACATTTTTTTACTTACAAAAGCTGGGCCACATCCAGTAAGAGCACCTAAAGAGTCCATCATTGTCTCAGGTATTCTCTCAATAACAGCAGATTTACTGAGTAGCTTTTCTAACCAGATACACTCATTTTGAGTGACCTCTGGGTCAGGTGAATAGAGACAGGAACCAACACCTACCATCATAGGTGTATTGGGCATAATTCTTATAACCTTTATAAATATACCAGATGGTAATTTTTTTAATGCCTGAAAGATAACACATGACGTTATTATAAAATGAATAAGAATGAATGTTATATTTTAACAAATGTTTATTCTTCAAATAGGTCAAGAAAATCTTAACAAAAAAAAATACCTGGTGCACACTCTCAATAGTAATTCCAACCAGCATAGAAACTAAAACTGTGCTGGTACCAATTAGTTCGCTAAGATCACTTTTGGTACAATCATCTACTGCTGCTTCTAAAATTCCCGGTTTCACACCCAAAAACACAACATCACAATTTAGCAAAACTTCTCCATTCTTTGTGGTGATATTAGCTCCAATATCTTGCCAATGCTTAAGATTTTCTAAGTGAGGTCCGGATACCCATATGTCAGAAGGTTTTTGTGCCTCTAAAATATTAAATAGATATCACTAATGATGGTTTAGAAAACATATTCATCTTAGGCTGCATTCTTGAAACTAATATATCAAAATACATATTGTGATACGAGGTATTAGTTGGTACTTAGATTGTTACATACCATTTCTTATGATACCCCTCATAATAGCTGTGGACATATTTCCACCTCCAATAAAACCTACTTTATGGAACATTGTTTAATGTTTTCGTCTGGTATCTATAAAATTATTTGTACGGCTACTAACACAATATTTGTAAAATACTATTCACACATTAATGACTATTCACATGAACATGTTTCCGTAAATAAGGGGTATATACATAATTAAGGGGTATATAAACTAGTAGATATATGTTTCAGTCAAAAAAGAGTAATAATTTCTGCAAAAAAAAAAATATTCTTTTTTTTTTTGTATGGCGACTAGCATAATTTATGGGACGTTTTTTTTTTTAAATTAGATTATTGTTTTCGTCGCGGCCGCTAGATGGCATATAGGTAGACAACTATCGTTGATACCAGCATTAATTGCCACAAATCGGTGGAAAATATATAAAACTTCATACATTTAAATGTAGAAAAGAGCTTTTTTGTTATAAATAGATTATAATAGTTATTATAATTATGTTTTAATTATTACTGATGAAAGCAATAGTCCTATTTATTGCATTTAATATGTCGTTTGTATAATTACTGGTTAGATAGTATACAGATAATATTACATACTAAAAATTGTGATAATAAAATTTGGGGAAAAAAACAAAAATCCAGCATCACTGATGAGTGATGACTCAAAGAAGTGACAAAGTGCCATGGCCGCCAAAAGTCAATTGTCAGTTTGACAATTATCATATTTGTCAGAGTGTTCTTATACTATTATTGGCCTGAGTTTTATGTCCATATTGGACCAATGGAAAGAAGAATGTAATTTATGGTTCACTGAAAAGTACAGTGATATATTTTTACTTTTTAGAATTATGACTTACGCTGTCAATTGTCATTATGAAGTTTCAGATTAGTAGGGGAACAATAGGAGCTAATTTCAGATCAGTGGGGAACCAATAGAAAATCTAGAGTTGTCTATAATTGTTCCGCCATCTAGTATAGAATTACCAACTAAAATTTAGTAAATGTCCTATTTAAATGTATTTAGGCGACCCACTTTCGTGCCACTGCAGTCGGCACCCTGTAATTTTGAACCAAGATTAAACCCATTTCTTTTTCATGTTTGTATTTTATTTCTACTTAACAATCTGGCAACATTAGTCTTGTCAGTTTACTATTTTATAAGCCTAGTAACACTTGCAGTTTGTGGCTTCATTTTCGTGGGTGAGGGCTAAGGTGTTCTGTGAAACTTACGCTTAAATTTGATGTCGATGATCTATAAAAAATGCTGCCAAAGTGTTAAAACCGTGCAAGTGCTCAAATATGTGTCGTGATAGTGATTTATCCATTTATAGCTCCGAAGTGTAGTGTCCAACATGTTTCGATGTATACCTTTGTTTAAATGTAATCGCCAAGTGGAATGTGTAGACAAGCGGCACTGCTCGTTGCCCACTGTACCTGAAGACATTTTACGATATTCTAGGAGCTTAGAGGAGCTTTTCCTTGATGCCAATCACATACGTGATCTCCCTAAAGTGAGTATTTAATCAAACTTTTAAGGTGCTAAGCCGTGGGCGTTCACCTTATCAAAGTTGTAAATAGTATTGAAGACTTGCCGTTGTTTGTAAACTGCCACTCATTTCGTTATACTTTTCATGGTCTTGGTGGTAGCAGTCACAAATAAACTTATGAACTAACAGAGACCTTGAAGTTATCGTAAAATGCAAGATTAATAAATAGTAATTTAGCTATCTCACATAATATGATCTAATGACTTAAACTTTATTTCATGTTATGATTGCATTTAAGTTCTAAAAATGCTACTACATAACTAACTACATTTTAAAAATTACGTAAACAAAAACCTTGGAAAAGACAAAAATATATATGCCAAAGAAATACTTATGATTATAGAATAACCAATATTGTTTGGCAAAAATTTCAAAAACCAGTTTGTGTACAATCTGCTCGTCCCAGAATCTAAACAAACCAGTTTAGATGTAAATCTTGTTGAAGCTTTAGCATTTTCGCTTTAGTAATAATAATAGATGGTCAGTATTGAATGTGTATACTGTATATATAATAATAATAATGAGTTTAACTGCTACAAATAAAGATTTTGACATAAGTCCCTTTAATACAATAAATTTATGTGTAACGAACTGAATTACTTTTTTGTAAAAATGAATAGTAAATTAGCCCACAAAAGAAGCAGTTTGCTGCAAACTACATGTACAACGACTGTAACTGTACTAATGCATTTTTTGTTTTTTTTAAGATTAGCATTATTTAGCAAAAACTGTTTTAGTGGATTTTGAAACTATGCTTCTCAAGTATGATAATTGAGTTTAGAACCTCCTTTTGTAAAGATAGTTATAATTATGACCTCTATGACTACAATCTATATAAAATATGACATTATATTAAGTATTCTAAAATAGCTTGACTAATAATTTGGTACACATCCTAGTCCTTGCTTACATTTTGGAGTAAGAAGTAAAATTTAACTCATTGAATGACTTGTACTGATTAAATTTAATTGTACCAGTTTTTGCATACAAAATATTCTCAAATAAGTTCTTCCTTTGTGGCTAGCAGAGAAATGTAAATTATTTGTTCCTTTGTTTCAGAACTTCTTCAGACTACATCGGCTAAGGAGATTAGGTCTTAGTGATAATGAAATTCATAAACTTCCACCTGATATACAGAACTTTGAAAATTTAGTTGAATTAGATGTATCCAGAAATGGTGAGTATTTACAAATTATAATTTATTATGTATTACGATTGATTGTAATTTTATATAGTTGTCCACTGGTAGAAATCAAGTCTTCTTTTAAAACCGACTTTGCACTGTAATATCTTAGGTTGCTATTCATGATTTTGATGTGGTTGAGGATAAAACCCTTAAAAGATCTGACTAGAATTTTAAATTGAGACATTGTTGCTTAACACTAAATGACTTTATCTACTTTTCAACTCTAAAACATGGAAATTCACCATTGCAAATAAAGTTGTCTGTGATCTATATATCTGTCTGTGATCTATATACAAATGATAAATTTAAAAAAATATGTATGTTGCAATGATGGTTACATAACATGATTTGTTATTAAGAAAATAATATTATTAGATGTTTACAAGAAATTCACCTTACCGACCTTCTGACACATAATCATGAAACAATTGATTAAAAGTGTGTATCTTATACAAGAGCAAGTAAATAACTGTATAATAATAATATTCAGTATTAATCAAATAAATTAATATTAATACTAGAATTTTTTTTCTTTTTAAGCTGTTCTTGTGATTATTAGTTATCTGCTCCATCTTCAACTTATTTATAATTTTCTTATAATGCGCTTTTGGTGTTTATAAAAATCTGACTCAAAACTCCCGTCTATTCAATACCCTCTCACCTTTAACCTATGTAGAATAGGTATGGGCAGTGCAGGATTTATATTTTTTACTGAGTATAGGCTACTTAATTTGCTGCCTTCCTAGGAGGCTAGGACGATGTTTACCAGATGCCCAATTCTCTTGTCCCTCAAATTCAACGACCTCTTTAGCTCGGTTGGTAACTTAAGCCGGCGTGTTGGTAGCTTAAGCCGGGGTGCGCGGATTTGAATCTCGCCGACGGAGTAAAAAGTTTTTCAATGTTACTAGGTCGTGAATGTGTATCATATAATAAAAATCTTTAATATGTGTATAGTACAAAAATAATATTTTTACGTTGTCCGGTACCCGTAGTTAATACAAGTCCTTCAGGTACTTACTACGGGATTAGACTGACGTCGTGTGAGGCGTATATAGATATTACTATTATCATCAAATTGTTCTATTGCCTCTTAAACGGCAGGCATCGCACTTGCAATTTTCGTGAAACCTTATGTTGTGTCCTTGGGCGGATGCTCCTCAGCAGGTGATGTAATGCTCGTTTGTCCCTAGATTTGGTAGCAGACAGATGCTCCCTAGATTATAATGAGATCATTAAAAAAGTAAAAGGATCCTTTTGTACTGCATACAATCTTATGCACGTCCGTAACGCTGACTAGAGCAAGTAAGCCTTTGTTGAGTTTTTCATGACATATTTGTTTCTCCTTAGTTTCACATATTAGGTTGAGATCCTTTGGCAGTCGACCAACGGAGATGAAATCTTGAGCACAGCGTCGTGCTTGAGAGCTGATGGCAACTTTCGTCTTACGTTCTTAGTCCTTTATCTTCCAACGAGACCATTGCGGTTTATGCAAAGCTTCTCTTCGTCAATATTTTTTTTATTGTTCGTGTTTGTTGTTTCATCATAAAATACAATTACATAATAAAAATAAAGAAAATAATTCCTAGTAATTACAAATTGAACAATTGGCTGATCGGCGCAATTTAGACGGACGGAGGAGTTTTGGCGGGGATTTCAGAGAGTGACGTTGTGAGTTTTGTATTTTTTGTTAAATTTGTGTTATTTCGGTT
>JAOTAV010000032.1:388173-401586 GCA_026546445.1 Cyclargus thomasi | reverse complement strand
AACACAAATTTAACAAAAAATACAAAACTCACAACGTCACTCTCTGAAATCCCCGCCAAAACTCCTCTTCTTCTTCAATACGCCGTACATCTTGGTTTCTACCGTAACCGCAGAAATATCGAGATATTTTCGCGTGAATATTCAAAACACAAGTAGGTATTAGGTAAATGTCTGTATGCTCGCGAATGTCCATGGTCGCCGGCAGTTGCTTTCCAACAGGTAACCCGTCTGCTCGCTTGCCCTCTAAATATCATAAAAAAATACTTAAGAGAAAAAAAAAATCAAAGAAAATTTGAGATGCTATTTTCATTTATATTAATGAAAAAAGGAACTCAACATTTTTGGTCATGCTGACACTGTAATTACGGGCCCTAGTATCTGCTTTTTACGATTGGTTATTATGAGCTTTGTGGTAACACTCGGTGACACCTGTTGGAGAAGTTTGCTAATGTAAAACAAACTTTCTGTGTTTATTTGAAACACGGAGCGGTATTCGCGCAAACGAAGTTAGTTTGATTTGTAAGCCCGCCTGTGACGTCAAACGAAATACCTAAACTTAATATAGGCTCGGCAACGGAATGGTTTTGTACTGAAGACTGTTGTTTCACCTCAACAGGGTGCTTATATATCGATGGCAAATGGATTATTTTCTCATAGATTGGCAGTGGCACAGAGCTTGGTTCTTAACCCGGAGGTCGTGGGTTCGATTCCCGCGTTGGAAACGTGTTATTTCCAAGTTTGGTTAGGACAATGCAGGCAGATCACCTGATTGTCTGACAAGTAAAAAAATATATCTTTATTAAACATAGGTACAAAGAACAAAACACAGCCAGAAAATTACAAGTAAGATGATCCATGCGTCGGATGGGCATATAAAAAGTCAGTCCTGCGCCTGATCTCTCGCCAGTTAGTCGTGTCGGTCATCCGTCCCACTTGGTTATAAGAGTAAAGGAAGAGTGCTCCTGTGTACTGCGCACACACTCGGGCACTATAAAAAATACTCCTGCTAGCAGGTCTGGTTTTTTTAAACCGGCCACCGTCACCGAATCCGGTGTAGGAGTTATTATTATATATTCTGGGGATTTTCCTTACATAAAGACGAATGAACAAATTTTTAGCATATTCGCATCTTCGATGAAACGCCCAAAGCTGTACTGTTCGTATATATATTTTTATAGTCTGCACCGTAGAGAAAACAGTAAATCTTAATCTACAACTGGTCTACGACTACTCCTACCTGTATGGCATAGATCATGGCGAATGGTTCGTTTCTATGAAGATGACTTACTTAGTTATATACTCTGGTACCTTTTTGCAAACCGTAGTTCCCCAGTTATGCTATAGAAATCAATTTTGCTACCTATCGCTACTTTTCTTCTTTGTAATGAATGAATGTGGTGAATGTGCACGCATACGATTTCGTTTCAAACTTGCAAGAAGTTTGAAACGTAGTGCAAATTCACCTTAGCGGCTGCGTCTATAAGAGTTTTGTTTATAGAAAACTGCAGTCGGCCTCGGGCTAAGTTTACAATGTTACGTCTTAAGATATTTGTACAATTATAAATAATTTTGCGGCTGTTTGTGTGTCCGTGTGCCAATTACTTCGGCCGGCCTTCGGTCCTTGTTTCGCGGCTTATTTATGACCCACGTTAGTGATTTAGTGCGAATACGAATCTAGAATTCGGTTTTAATATTTCGACGCTAACAATTACCCAAATCCTATTTAAACGATTAAGGGGAAGTTTCACCGCTTACCCTTAAAGTTTCTGTTAGGCTATTCATAACTTTTTTGACAGATTCTCCATACAAAATCTCTTAAATTAAGTTGTATCTGTCAAATAAATAGACTATCTTACTTACTTATTAATAGTAAGCGGTAAAACGGGCCCTTATTGTAACAATGGATATTATTAATATTATTATAACGTGAAAACTTTTTTAAAATATTTAAATAGACATGTTGATTTGTACGCAACGAAATTGCATAAAAGTACATTTTAGACGCAATTTATTCATAAACACTGAGAAACATTATACAGAAAGCCAGTTTTTTTGGCTAACTAAAAGGTCGTTTGTCCACCACCACCGTCAACCGAGAACGAGATTATTTAGGATATTAATAAAATAATAGCAATGTCGTTTTTTTGTGCTGGCAACATTTGTAACTGCACGTAAATCTGACACCTCCCAACTATTTTATATAAAATAAATACGTTTAAGCTTTAATTTATATTGTTAATTGATTAAAACGTAAAGTGTAAGAAACTATTGTAACTCTTTACCTTTAGCAGTGTTTGTGTAAAACGGCAAATTTTAACGAACTAAAGTTCAAGCCAAGTACCAACTGTCAACGACCGGACGATTCAAATTGAAGCTGGATTTATTCTCGAGGACTGCGTTATCCCGGGGAGTATTGTTTTCAATATTCGATTTTCAACCTTAAAAGTCGCCTTTTACTATAATATAAACAACAATTCCACTTCACACCGCTTACCTTGGTGAGCTACGTCCCTATCACACTCGGCATAGTTAACTTCTCTCTTGGCTTAACAATTCGTGGAAGCGAAGTTGATAATAAAAACAACAAGCTCAGACATACACAAAACTCAAATACTCCACATACATTATACAAGCAAAGAGGCAGCCTCAAAAAAAAAATCAATAATTAAGTTCTCAAATATTGAGTTGTACAGTTATATTCAGATTTAATTATTACTATTCAATCTGTCTATACTGTCTTCCCTACTATATTCTTTGCTTCTTTGTTTATTTGTTGTTCTTATTCTCAACTATTCCTCCCTGCATTTTATCGGACTGAAATATCACGTTCTCGGTTGACGATGTTGGTGGACAAACGACGAAAATACGCGAGTAGTCGTGGCATGTCTCAATAACAGTTGAAGTTGGAAAAAGGTCGCATTACGAATTTCAAAAGCGTCATTCCCATACTTGGCCACAATGCCGTACTTGCATTACATCACTCGCACATTGTGAGTGCGTACGGTGAAGAATTTTTATCTACACCTGCCTACATCATCTACCTACATCCAGCTACATCTACAGTCCTATGAGTAAGGCTAAGTGCGGAACTTTGTACATTACCCGCTCATATTGTGGCAAAAGTTTTAGTCTAGAGTCCAAACTTTCATTTTTGACGATGTAAGGTTAAAGGTAAGGTTTTTTGAAGTTTTAGACAGTAGTTAACCTTTTTATTGGTGTTAGTGTATAGTTGTCGCTAGTCAACCGAACGCGATAGTGAATAAACTCATGTAAAAATGCTCAGATACCAGACGGGCTAAGATAAGCCATCGTGAAAATTTTGTCTACACGTTTTCTCGACGCTTACCCACCGGCTTATCTATTCATTTATTCAGATTTGTTTTTTAACCATAATAATTTTATCTACGAACCTTTACATGACAACACATTTTATCAAATTTTGAAATTATGAGAAGAGTTTACGGTTTTTTTGATGCTAGATAAGGAACGAGAAAAGTATGTCTCGACGTAGTTACATGTTAAGGAGTAGAGATATATGTCGATATCGACAATTATGACTACGCTCGAGAGAGAGAGAGATATTACGTTAGTGTATCTTAGCCGGGCAGGCATTTAAATGTACTTAATAGGCATATAAGCTTTTTAAACGAAAGAACGGCGTGAAATATTTTTTCTATAAACTAGTTGTCCTTTGTCAAATTTGTTGGGGTTACCTTATCCTGGTTATATAAAAAAAACATCCAATTTGACGCCGTCGTTTGAAAGTTACGCGCGTACACACTTATATTTCGCGATTCATTTTCATTTCAATATGTTAGGCTCTTATCTCATATTATTATGTTAGGTATAGTATTCATCTGTTTAGGAAAAATCTCGCGTGCCAGTCCTGTCCTAGTTTGAATGTGTACATAAATTGTAGACTTGACTCATTACCGCAACGCATGATAATACGGCGTCAATGCTATACCTAGTAGTTACTTGTAGTACCTACCAGTTGGTACATGTATATTAACAGGAAAATATACAAACATTATAAAGTAGCGGCAATCATTACTAACCCCTTCAGTGGTTTTACCGTGAGTTTGAAGCAAAAGTATTTTTCGACACTCGTTACTCTATGTATGTAAATTTTTAGTATTTCAAATTTAGTTCCGCGTGTGACTACTAGAGGCACTGTAAAATTTGGCGTAGTAAACATTTGCGTAGTTGCTATCGAGTATCAATAAACACTATTGCTTGAAACTCACGGTAGAGCGAATGTAGCTCTACTGTGAATCGCAGGTCCTCTCTCGCCAGTAGCTGATGTAAAATCTGGGTTAAATAAGGAAAAGCCATCAAAAGGTGTTGATATGTCACTAATTTTAATGCGGAGTGTTTCATTTAAAGGAGTCGGCGTAAACAGTTCTAAATAATAGTAATATCTAGATTTTTCCTGTCAAGTGACTCATTTATGTATTAAAAATTTTGGTAATAAATGTTTTCATAAGGCAGTATAAAGTACATAGCCAGTGTATTTTTTATTCAGCAAGCTTTAAGCGTGACCATTATATAGACGCGAAGGACAGAAAAAGTGACAAATTTCCATTGTCAATCTGCCACTTCGTCTATCTTTTTTTATATGTCGCTACGGCTATATAACCATGGCCAGTGTCGAGTAAGGCGGGAAATTAATTTTCTTGGTATCAATAATTTTAGCAACGTTACTATATTTCGTCAAGTCTAAAGTCAAGTCAAAGTCAAGATAAATTGTCTGTGCATTCAAAGCGTCAAATCAGTTGACTTAGTAAAATACTAGACGCTTTAGTAAAATTTCGAATGGAGTTTTGGAGGGATACATAAAATAGCACGTTCCTTAAGTTGTATCACTTGTCCATGATAACGAATATTTTATGGTTGATATTCTACTACTAAAACGCATTAAAACCCGAAATAACAGATATTTAGCGAAGAAATACAAAAACACAACATCACAATTTCAAGTCCTGCTGTATGAAGAAACTCCTTCCAAGAAGGCCATGCAAATCATGCAGTTATGTCATCAACGGCCAAGCTAATTATAGTAAGAAGGCAACTTTTTTAACTGCATCGAAGCTGCATTGCGTATCAACTTTGAACTTTCAGCGTTCTTATTTCAAATTAGAGGTCATAATCAAGCGGCGCGAAATTATACATTCATAAACAAGACTAGAGGTCGTTTGGTGGACCAATGTAGACCTTTTGATTTGAAGTTTAAGTATCAGTATCTTTTTTTTATCGAGCAACGAAACTTGTTTTTTTTTATTATTTTTTTAGCCTTTATTGACACACTGACAATAATTTTATTTGCTTTATGGTTTACGACGCGTTATTCCGTTTTCAAACCCTTTATGAATCAGGGATAAAGAGGGATTGAAATTTTTGGTATCGGTAACCTTTCTTTTCAATCACTGTAACTATGTAGTTCCACAAACCAGGCTAATATTATTCTTTGCTATGTAAATTGTAGCTCTGAAAACGGCATAAGATTTTTATCTCCAAAAAACTTATAGTTCTAGCGCCATTAAAAATTTTCAGCGCAAACAAAACTGCAAAGTTGAACATCTCCAGTTTTTATTGTGTGCATAAAATGAAAGTATTTTCTTCGGCTATTTAATATCAAACTTTCTAAAGCCCCTGATCTAAGAGGGAATTCTCCCTCGCTAATTATTCACGGTGGCTGTTTATTAGGTACATCGATCGGTAAACTCACTTTGTTATTGAAGGTGAAGTTAGTTTGCCAACTCGAATAAGCCCCCTACGTTACCGATTTGAACGTATATTGCATGTTGAGCCCTATTACCGAGAAATAAGATCCATTAGTCGAAAACAGGGTGTGCCCACGACTGTACGATAAATACGCCGAATTACACACAACTTGTGTTCATCAATGGAAGACATGTTTTGAATAAATTTGTATGTGTTACCGCAAATATTTTATTCCCATACTCTGGAATCAACTGGCCTCATTCTAAGAACTGTGTGTGTGTGTGGGTTTGCCGAAGCTATATTGTGTTCAATAGATTTTCCATATATGTAGAGAGTAAAGAGATTTTCTAACCTAATGTTAGGTTGACATTTTTGTTGCCTTGGCGCATTTTTTTTATTTTTATTAAATAAAAGTTGCCAGAATGTACTCTCTATTTCTACATATATACAAACGAGTTGCACCTACATAAAGAAACATCCTAACTTCATGTACGTGACAGTACGTAGGTAAGAACACAAGGTACATGCTTAAGTAAATTGCTCAAGCTGTTGCGTCAACAGAAGATGGTGTTTAATGTCAACTACTTATACCTTTAATCTTGTTAGGTCACTAATATGCCCTTTAATATAACGCGCTTACGTGTTCCTAGCAAACATGGGTGGGGAAACTCTTGGTAGAAAAATAACCTGCGGACGGTCGCATTGTATAGGCAAGGTGACATATCACCTCGTATCTTAAAAATGGCTACATTTCAGGAGACAAAAAAAAAAACTGATTATAATTTTTTTTCTTAGTAATCTTACAAAACTAGATATGGGGTTATTTGATAGGTAAATTGTTACCTATCAAATAACCTCATATCTAGTTTTGTACAATTACTGAGAAAAAAATATAATTAGTTCCTTTTGTTCAATGAAATTTAGCCATTTTTAAGATACGAGGTTGAGGCATCGATATGTCACCTTGCTTATACAATGCGACCGTCCGCAGGGTTTTTTTTCTACTTTGCTATGTAAATTGTAGCTCTGAAAACGGCATAAGATTTTTATCTCCAAAAAACTTATAGTTCTAGCGCCATTAAAAATTTTCAATTTTAAGATACGAGGTTGAGGCAGTAAGGCATCGATATCTTGCAGGCTCTACATATTTATATAATAATAATATCTATGGACGCTTCACACCACGTCAGTCTGGCCCCGGGCTAACATTTAATACTTTTATACTATACACATATTTAAGATTTTACATGATACACATATTTAATACACATCCAAGACCCAGGAACATTAAAAAACTTTTTGCACCGTTGGCGGGATTCGTATCCCCGGCTTAAGCTACCGTCTTAAGTACCGTAGAGCACGTCTTGTGAAGTTTTGTAGCGTATGTCGCACGTCCTTCTTATAAATGAGTTAGGATAAGAACATAGTTATTAAGTTCAGTCAACTTTATTTAGTCTCCCAAAATCTGTACATTGCTTTACGAAAAATAAGAAGCCAAGTAAAGTGATATCAAATATCAACTGTTCCGTCCGTGGTCTCTTATTGAAATTCCGTATAGTAACAGTTCTTACTACTGTTTACTACGGTTATAACTACATGTATCAAATCGGTAATAAACTACAATGTATCGTATTACACTGTCAGCATTGGATACTGACATTGTTGACCGCAGAAGCTCGGTTATCCAATAATAGGAATCGATTATTCCACGCAAGACACACAGTATTATGTTATACATAATACTTGTAGCCCGCTACTACATCCGCGTGAGACTTTATAAATTATCCCGTTTTTACAATATTTTCTTATCACTCGGCTCGGCTCCTGATAGTCGTAGCGTGATGTTAAATAGCCTATAGCCTTCCTCGATGAATGGAATAACCAACACAAATATAATTGTTGAATTCCGGCCAGTAGTTCCTGAGACTAGCGTGTTCAAACAAACAAACAATAAACTCTTTAGATTTGTTATTGATAGTGATATGGTCCGCATTTTACTGTAAAGTAGATCAAAAAGTGATGTTGAATTTCTAGTGGAACGCTGTTATTGCTGGGAATGCCTTGAAGAAATACAACTTTATGAGCTAGCTCGGTTATTAAACTTATGGAATAAATTAAGCTGCTGAAAATATGTGGGCACTGCTTCTTAGAGTTTCTGACTTAATAAGACTTGGCGGAAAACTGATATTGCAAAATAATTTATGTGAAATATTTTCTTAGAAGGCTCTCCGATAGTGAAAATACCCTGGGAGTACTCTTGAAATGAGGTCCAGTATATTATTAATTATATTTATTTATTTAATAATCTGGACAGTCTTCTCAGTAAATTATTCGCAGTAAATCGGATTATATGCAACTTAAGACATACACATCCATTATTATAACTAATTGTGAATTCTCGCTTAGATTTCTTTATTTCCTTGGGCTACGTTGTAACACTGGGCAGTCGCATCGTAATGCGATGCTTGTTTTTGCAGTTGGTGTCATTTTCTCATCAATGGTTACCGTTTGCAGACATTCCCGACATCCCCGAGGACATCAAGAAGCTCCGCGCCCTCCAGATCGCGGACTTCAGCAGCAATCCCATACCGCGGCTGCCGGCCGGCTTCAGCCAGCTGCGGGCGCTCACCGTCCTCGGCCTCAACGACATGTCGCTCACCAGCCTGCCCAGCGACTTCGGAAGGTGAGGAATAGGAGCTAGTTGCTACGCTAGTGTCTACAAAGACTTGTCGTTCACCAGCCAGATCGCGGCGGTGAAACAAGCAGTAGTTGGCACGATATACAGTTTGAGTTGCCCGTTTTCACTAACCGCATTCTATTTCCCCGCTAAGTGTATTAAACAATGTTTATGTGTCACCTAAGTCCTAGGTGGCATAGGGAGTTGTCAAAAACGTAATCTCCTTAACAGGTACAGGGGACCTGGGGATTATGACCTCTTATTTCCAGCCAAGTTCCAGCCAGTCAGCAGTCAATACGTGAAGTTTGACGTTCCCTAATGTCACTAACATGTTTAAAATCCATTCATAGACAGCCAAACTAGTATTAATTCGGTTATTAGTCTAATAAGACTTTATAAAACGAAAAAAGAACAAGGCAATTGTTGACCGTATATTGAATTGCCTGGAACCATGCAGGTTTGTAGTGGTCATAATAGCCCGCCAAGGCCCGATAATAATTTTAGGGACACATAGCATTAAGGGGACGGTTGGTGAAAACTGGCGTTAAGCCCCCGGTCACAAAGACTTGTCACTCGCTATGTACGTCACTCGTTTTCAGTCGAGAAACTAGTGGCACGATATATACAGTTGGTGGCCTTGACTGCTTTTAAAGTTGGTTGTGTGTGACTTGTCGCTCACTAGCTAGCCCGGCGACTTCGGTGGGTAAGGAACAAGCCGCTATTATTTTTTTGCTCAAAATTTGCGGTATGGTTAATTAGCCCACTGTCAAATTTTCTATACAAACCGCGTTTGTCAACAACAAAGATTTTTTGATAGAATCAATGAAAAAAAAAAAAAATTATATTTGGGAAGATATACCCGCATCTTCACTTCGTAGATTAAATAATATTTGCTTTGAAAATATTGAAGGACTTCTTATATGGAAATTAAGATTAAAAGATATACGTGCATATATTCAGTAGGTGCATATTTTCTCTAAATACATACTTAAACACTCTTGTTGACTGGAGAAGGTGGATGTAAAAGTCTATTAGTAACCAGTCTAGCATTATTAAAAATACTGTACTTTTTTCACTTTAGCAGTGATGAGCATATGCAAGATTCCTTTAACGAAATCATCCTGAGTGTTAATTTCAGCAGTTGAGAAACTTTATGCTAATTTTGTTCCAATTTAATTGCGAATTTTGTTCCGCATAATAAAAAATTCCATCAAGTAGAATCCATAAAAGTGTTATTTAGTGCTTAGGACTGCAGTAAAGTTCTTCACACCCTTAGAAATAAATCTAGGACGTAAAAGTTTATGGAGAGAAAAAGGAAATGCATTACCAGTCATCACAATCGTTCAGAAACATTATGTACTCGTGCTGGTACATGAAAAAGCTGTTACGCGTTTGCTCTAACGTTACATAGTATTAATGCCTTTAAGTAAGACAAGAATGTACATTATTTTACACTAGCTTTTGACCACGGCTTCACTAGCGTGAAATTCGAAGATCGTGTAAAAATACGAATGTTTTTAAACATGTTTTTTCAAAACTAACAGTTTTTTTTTATTGATATTATAGGGCGCAACAGAGCAGACGGGTTACCTGATGGAAAGCAACTGCCGTCGCCCATGGACACTAGCAACATCCAAAGAGTCAAAAGTGCGTTGCGATGAGGGAATAGGAATAGGTTTAGGAGGTTAGGAAAGTTGGGCCACCGGTAAACTCACTCACTAAACGAAACCCAGCACAACGCCGGTTCACACCGGTTTTCTGTTAGGCCGTGGTATCACTCCGGTCGAGCCGGCCCATTCGTGCGGAAGCATGGCTCACCCACGGACATGAACATCCGTATTATGTACTTTAGATCTGAAAATGTCTCATTGGTGTATACCAATGCCTCCACCAGAGTTCGAACCTGCACCACCATCTCGAGTGCGAACCAAGGGCTTTACCCACTAGGCCACGGACGTTCTCTGTTACTCTAGTCTATGTTACTCTTCATGCTTTCAACTAAGTACTATAACAAATCAAATGGATTGATTGCTTCGTCATGGCGTAAAGAAAGGATGATAAACAAATATATTCCCATATTATATAATATTCGTATGGAAAGTGTAAGAACTAAGAGCTTTTATATGTTGGTGCTGTGTTAATTGGGTACCCACTTACTTAACATATGTATGTATAGTTTTAGGGTTTCTTAGCTAACGATTTAATGAAATAACAAACGAAGAACGAAGTACAAAATCACAACACAATAAGACATGAACGCGCATTTAACCACGATATTTGTTTTGGAAAAACAAATCTATCCATTGCAATTCTAGATGCCGTTCGCTTGAAAGCTTTCGCAGGACCCATCTTACTGCTAACAGCTTTCTGAGCGAGTTAGCCGGCTGATGGAAAAAGTTGTTAACGAAATTATTGGTGTTTCAAAGTTAAACAAACGCTGGACTCTGATGGCAAAGTCAATAAGTCGTATTAATCAATTAAAAGTTTTTTCTTTGATAATAATGCTGTTTCATAGCATTCATAAAACGGGCCTGACATATGAGTTGATGTCTCCAAAGTTAATGTTAAAAATATAAGCAAAGACAGTATAGTTAAGGAATGAAAACTATTAACGAAAAATATTTAATTTCTATCACTAGTTCTGGGTTTAGTACGTATTAGTTTCTATCTTAAAAGGACTAGTGATCTCCAATCAAACGGCTTTGAAAATCTTTTAATGAGTTGTGGATAGCCTATACGGCATATTTCCCGGATGCCGTATAGGCTATACACAACTTATTCGAAAAGTAAAGAAAATCTTTAAAAAAAGTTGAGGATAGCCTATCTTAAACCTATCAGGAAGAAGTTAATACTGGGCTTAGATTTTTTCTTTCTAGTATGTAGTTAATATAAACATTTATCGTATCTACAATATCTACAATTAAAGTTTACGCTGTTAGAGGCCTATGTGTGGAAACTGGCAAATGGTAATGAACAATACATTCGTAACAGGTTGTTAATGGGGGGCATTGTTCTACGTGAGAAGTTACGCCAATCCGGCTTACTCGTTAAATACGTTTTCACGAAAACTGAGCCGAATTTTAAGGTCTTAAAATGGTTTTCGATACGATCAAAATGCCTCGTAATTTTTACGTAGTATAATATATACGTATAGTACCCGGGCTTTGCGGAAAGTTGCATTATTAATTCATAAAATTGTATTTTCATAAACATATTTAATAAAAATCTCTTTTAAAGCATAACATTTATAGTAAGAATCTGGTAACATGGTGGTTTTCCTATTAGTAGAGACTAGATATATAATAAAAGTATAAATGTCAAAATAAAATAGTCCTTCCTCATCAAAGTTAATGGTTTTCTAAGTATTCTACGGTAAAATATAATACGGACGTTGAGTAGTATTATGTCTTTTGAATGAAGTCAAAACGTGCGTTGTCGGAACTCGGAAGTTAGGGTAGAATACAATAGCACAAAGAAAGGTCGCCATCTTAAGTTTTGCGGTATGTAGACGTCTCCCAGTCCGAATAGTTTCGTCTTAAAGCGTGCACAATTAGTTCCAACTGCCTCAGAATGTCTACCGTGGGAATACAAGGATTTTATTTTATTTATTTTTTGCTTTGTATTTAATAAACATTTACATTTTAACAAACTTCTTGAATTGCTCACAACGATGCTAGCTTTGCGTTTATTTCATACATTTGGTACGTAAAAATGCTATCTTCCATGACTCAAAGACATCTGAGATTGGGATATGACATTGAAATACCATTGCACAGTTTTTACCCGACTGCGCCAAAAGGAGGGATATATTTTTCGGGAGTATGTATGTATGTATAATTGTTTGGCACGCTCGGCAGCCTAAACGGCTTGATGGATTTTAACGTACGAGGTATCGTTAGATTCGTCTTGATAGCGCATGTGGTACGGGTACATTAAATAATTAAATTGTGAGATTCTAAAAAAAATTTTTCGCCCATTTAGGTCGAGTAGGGTATCAAAATAAAGGGCTTTATAAATCCATTCTAGAAATATACATAACTTGATGTTTGAATTGCTATGATTCCTGCAGTCGGATTTTCCTTTTTTGGTCATTTTGGGTTGTTGACAAATGGCTTACAAACGGACAAACTTCCCAATCTTTATTACTTCTTGAAACAATCTAGCAGGCTGAATCGAATCTTTCAGCTTCGCTTGACCTGACCAATGCATTGTTTTCGCACGCCAAATTGTTCCAGTAACCAAGTTCATTCACAATGGTATAATTACTTGGTACAATTGAAAGTAAGCGAACCGGTTGAATCGCAATTAACTGTACTGTTTTTCGTCTAAACTTTACGGTAGCGTTAACTTGAAGTGTTACTAAATAACTCTGAAAAAACCTTTTAGGTCAATGCTCTTGAATCCGCCTTGTATATGCAATGAATTAATCAGTAATATTATTTATACTATCTATACTGATAATATACTGATAATGGCCAGTTTAAAAAAAAATTGTTGTGTTGGGCAGTTCATTTATCGAGGAGGGCTAAAGGTTATGTCTGCCGTCCTCAAGCTAAAATGGCGCTATGTACAAAAAGTACTTTATGAGTTATAAGCAAAAAACGCCTACGTTTTTCTATTGGTACTTCATAAACGTATAACGGGATAATTATAGTAAATATAAAGTTTCACGCGAACGTAGTTGCGGGCAACAGCTAGTTTTTGATATTGCGTAATCTGTATAAAATAAACATAAATCTTCTAGAAAATTTATTAAATTTCGTGTTATGCCTGTCTAATTAAATACACGATGTACGAAATCCACTTTCTTTGTTTTGCAATTTTCTTGTTATATAATTTTAAAAATCATTTTTTTATATTGCGGAAACAGAAGGGTTCGAATAAGGAGCTTAGTAAAATCTTTTGGGATAACTAATTTACTTAAATATTATTATGACGACCTCTGTGGCTCAGTTGGTAAGGGCGTTGGTAGCTTAAGCCGGGGGTCGCGGGTTCGAATCCCGCCGACGGAG
>JAOTAV010000032.1:372683-385329 GCA_026546445.1 Cyclargus thomasi | reverse complement strand
CGTTTTGTTTCGTTGGGATAAAAATCTAGTTATATAATGCGATACCACTGCCTAATTTTTGTACAAAAACCCCTAACGTTAAATAAAGATTGTAACAGTATCCCAACAGCTTAAAATCGTTAATTAATAAGATAGTTACGGATATAATCCTTCCGAAATGATACGTGGGCACTAATTAGTTTAATACCCGAACCTTTAGAATGTCCGTTTCTGGTGGTCGCGCCGTGCGGGTCGGAGCTGCAACTATTTTCATTACACAAGCCCATTTATTTGTCTAAGCTCGGAGCCTATTTTGCATACGAGATAGTCTATTTTGACTTAACTTCGACTGTATTCTGCGTATGTAAATACATACATACATGATATGTTGTTTCATTTTTAAGTTGAGTCTTACGTGATTATAAACAGATCACGTAAGGTCAAAAAGACCTATTCCCTTTTTACCTTTAATTTATTTTGTTCGCATTAAGTTTAACTTTACATGTAGTAGGGGGTAGCTCTATACCTCGTAATCCAGTTATAGTCAATGAGTTTTTAAAAAAACTTTTAGAATGTATTTTCAACAGCCTATACTAAAATGTTAAACAATTTTTTTTGCGCGCTCTCTTTTTTTGTTATAAAAGGGCAAACAAAAAAGTGTCTCCTGCCACAGCGTACCGGAAGTCGGATGATTTCTGTTTTATCGAATTTTGAATGGGCATTAAATTTTAAATACGATAGTAGAAAGCTTGCATATCAATTCGCTATAGTTTTGGTGTTAAGTGTTGCCAAAGTTCAAAGTGTCTTGCGACTCGACATCGAAGAATCGATATTTCTCTGAAATCATTACGTAACCCTGAACAATAAAGAAGGGTGTTAAATTTTGGCGTGTCTGTATGTGTTTATGTCTATCTGTCTGTTTGTCTATGGTATGATAGCTTCTGAACAAATGAAGCAATTTCAAATTAGTTTTTTCATATTAAAGATCACTTACGTGCGAGTGTTCTTAAACATTAGTTCTTAAACGTTACTGTACAATTAATATTTCTTTTTATCTGTTTTATTCGGAACCACGAGTTTCGATCAAATTCGAATCGGCGTTGGTTACGAAAACATTATCACATGTTGAAAAAAAAACTCTGGTAAAACAATTTAAAACTCTTTTTTTTAAGTATTATAACATTATACCGTACGGATTTAAAGTTCATTGAATGCATCGCGTTTATGTGTCGCTTCGCGTAGCTCGGCGGGGCGGAAGGCGCGTTAATGGGTCCCCGCTTGATACCTGTCAGATGACTGTCGTAGCGCTCTCGTATAGCACTCGTAGCGCTCTCGTAGCGGATTTGAGTCGCGCCCGACATCCCCACGATGCGACGTCTGTGCCCTTCTTCTTAAGTTCTACTACAGCATTTTACTACGTGAGTTAGAACATAAGACGCTATGTTACTTAAGATGATTCTTAATAGTTTTTTTATGTATCTTTTGATTAGCATCAGTAATGTCTGATTAAAAATATTATATAGTGGGATTACGGATTACTATGAATAACCTGGTGACGCTAATTTTGAAGCTAATATTGATTTCGTTTTTCTCTTTAATTCATGAAATCATAAAAATATTTAATTTAATTTAATATTTGGAAGCTCTAAATGAGAAAGGAAATTTCAAACAAAACTTTTATGTAAAAGTTTTTACATATGAAATCCGCAATGTTACAAAATAATTTTAAAACTGCAACAGCCATAAAATTTTACTTACAATAAAACGAACTCGGAACTGTATATAGAAATATAAATGAAGTAAAATTAGAACAATGGAAAACATAATTCGAAACAAAGTGGAATTTTCAATAAACATAAAAGTTTCGGCGAAAGCGAAACATTTCAGTTACACTTGGAAAACATTTCGGGCGTATTCTTGTTTAAGTGAGTAGGTATTCGAAGAATGTTAAATCCAAATGATTCAAAAGCAAATTAGAATTTCATCGTGAAGTTAGTATGGGAACGAGCAAAAAGGCATTCCCATCCAACTTTTTAGATTTCAACAGCGTTTACAGTTCAATGGAATACCGACGCTACTCAGTTGCGAAAACGCCGTGCAAAAACTACCCGACTATTTTATTTATGGCTTTGTAATTTTTTTAGCTCGCGTTTGTACCATGCAAAGGCATTGCAACATCATTTTTGTTTATGAAAGTTTTGATGTTATATTATCGCAGTACTAAAAATTTGTAAACGTATGTAAAATTACAATACGTCTGCACTCATTATCTCTCAATTGAGAATAGGAAATCTTTGAACATAGTCCCTGTGGATATCATTATATCCACTTCACTATTTAGGCTTTCAATAATAAATACACTTCTGTATATAAGAATTTTTAAGGCAACAACTATTTTATTCCACAAAAAAAACATTGCTTCACATTAACACTCCAGCTGCTTTACAACATTGCATACACAAAAGATGAAAAGTACAACCAAAAACTTATAAAAAATATTATTATTAATGTAATGATTCCACCTTTTTCTTACTTAAAGGATATAAAAAATAGCATCATAAATTATTTTCAGGATTATAATATGATAGACCTAAACTATCGAATCCATTACAGAACAATCAAAGTTAGATTACACATCCAAGTATACAAGGTCAACTTGATGTGTACTAAAAGCAAATAAGCATCGAAGTTCTGCCGAATTCCCAAGTTGTAACCTCGGGCCTCGGGCGGGGGTTTATTGAGAACTGTTTGAACATATCATACTATACAGTACAGTTTGATATAATTCAAATAATATAGGAAATGTTTTGTGACGGATAAGTTGTGACATGACATAGTTTAATATTATTCTGATATACATGAGCATAATCTATTTAACATATTATGTAATTAAAACTAAAGTAAGAAAATCTAGTGAGCTTAACAACGTACTTGCTTTTTATTTAGATATTCTGATACTCACGTATAACTTTGATGTGTACAGAGCGCAGACAGAGCGACATGACTAATCTAAAACGGTCTAATTCCAAAATGCACAAACTTACTACACGACGGGAGGGTCCGTTTCTACACAGGAAGACGGTGTATCCAGTGCTCCGTTCTAATCACTGGACTTGGGGGGCGCATGGTCAAGACGTTGTCTGTGGCTACCATACCATGAGGTACATTATCATCAGACGCCCCCTAGGATCATAATTACAATTCAACTCCTCAACTTACTACACGACTAGCTTAATCATTTCACGTTTTTAAAAATATATACTGTACAGTATATGTATACTAAATTGCTTGACAACTACTGTAAAATTATTCAAATTTAAACAATATTAAGAAAAGTGACAAGAGTATCAGGTTAGTTTTTAAGTTTTAGCATAACATGCACTATTAAAATTCAATTTGAAGCAAACACAAACAGAATAGCTCAAGTTTTTATATATCGAGGCGTTTGTTTTGGTTTTCTGTATCGAATGTGCATTATTCTGAACAAGCTAACCTCACAATTTTTGCGAGCAAGTAATTCAGTGCGACCCGCTCGTGGCATTTACTTGCTGGAATAAAACATTTGAACATGGATATAAACTCTATGGATAAACACGCGAGAACATATGTTACTAAAAATAATTGGAACAAAACTTATTACAATATTTTTGTTTATAAAATTAGAGGGGAAATGAGCAAACGGGTGACCTCAAAAGCGACTACCATGTCCATGGGCACTCGAAACATCAGAAGAGTTGCCGATGCTTTGCCGGCCTATTAACAATGTTGATACACTTCATGTGACTAATACGCTGCTAGAGTGAGATGAGATGCAGGTCCAACTCTGTACTTGCCAATAAGTAAGCCCATACGTCAGGAAAGATCTTATGTAAGAGAATGAGAATATTTTATGTTGGTATTATACCACATAAAAATAAAAAATCATTTTTCAAAGGGAGGTATCCAAATCTCCTATGTCAGCCTATGCTCAAATGTTGATGATTTTGATACTGTGTTCACAAAGAAAAAAACACTAGTGCGATAAATATTGCCTCTCCACAACGTATACTATAAGAATCATCAAAAAATTACTACACATAATAAACGCAAAGTCAGTTCCAGTACAATATTTTTCGTTTCTAACTCTCGCTGGTCACGTGCTGAAGTGCGGAGCGCTGTACCGCCGCTCCGGCAAAAAGACCCCGCGTCTACCCCCACGCCCCCGCGCCGTTTGAATAATATATACAAACTCTTTAATTCCTCATCGCACAATGGGTGTAAGGATATATCGCGTCTGAAAGCTTCTTGAAATTCTTGTTAGAATTACGCGCTCGATACGTTTTTTGTTCCGAGGTTCTTATTCGAGTGAGTTTCTCTCATATTATTGTTCAGATTTTTTATTAAAATACTACGATACGTATATTATGTAAAGCAGCGATATTACAGTATTCATGCTATCCATACTAATGTTATAAAGTTGAAGTTCAGATTCTTAATCTGTTACCTTTTTATTTTCAAATGGCTTATTAAATAACTAAATTTTAAAGTTATTTCGGTTTTATACATCAGGGTATCAAATAGTTCGTGTTGTTAGAAAGTAGTAACCGTCTAAAAATCACAGTTTCGTTTAATACAAAATTGTAAAAAATTTAGTTTTAAAGAACAAAAAAAAAACACAATAACACAGGAAAAAAATTAATTTTTCTATAGACGAACTAAAATAAACAATTTTTATTCTATGTTAGCTCTTAAATATTGATCAAAGCCTCAACTAAATTTGTAATCAATATTTATAATTTTGATTTAGGTACTAGCGATTAAAATTTCTTAAATTCTTGATAAAATTTTAACTTAAGTTAGCTGGTACTGACTTCAAAATCATAAATATCGTTTATAAGTATTATAGTTACACAGAAATGTTTATAGTGTGCGAATATTTTAAGTTCAAATTAAAAAATAACTTAGTAATTACGCTTGAAAAATAATAGGGTTCTAATATAAAAAAAATCTAGTGTCCTTTAGACCTAATCTAAAGTAATTAAACTGGGATTTTTATTTCTTTATTATTCATTTCACGTAGCGGCGTTAAAGTAATTTCGTTGGAAAATTCAGTTGACTTTTGGGTACTTTCGCTAATAACGGTTGTTCGCAGCTATCTAGATAAAAAAAAATAATGTTTAATCAAAAATAAATTAACTGAAAATATAAAAAGTTACTTTCCGTGTATGTTTAAAAATTTTAACCGACTTCCAAAAAGGAGGAGGTTTCTCAATTCGACCGTATATATGTCCATTTTTAAGTTTGACCAGTGCATTGCATGCATTACTCCACAGACTGAATTCGAAAATTTTTCGTTGTTGTATAGAGTATAGAAGGGACTCTTTGAAATTTATATGGACACATATAGTGATTTTCACTTTTACTGAAAGATTTTAAGTATATGCAACCAAAAAGTAAAATTTTAGACAAATGTATACCCTGGTTCCGAAGGTGCTTTACAGAACTCTTGGATCCATGTAGATAGCGATTCGGGGATTTTGGCTTTATGTAGACAACTCCAAGCAAATGTTACTTCATCAAATTCACCAATAATCATCATCATCATAACTATAATGATGCTACGCACCGTTACATTTTAACCGTATAATTGATACTTCTCATGGTGTTTTACTTCAAAACGAGTGTTTAAGATAAAATTTTCGCCATCTGTTTTTAATTGAAATGCAATTATTGTTTTAAAGGTTTTTTTAAAAAATTGGTTGGTGGTTTTCGGAAGTGGTATCTGATAAACAGAATCCATGAAAAATCGATCGAGGGATATAAATATACACACTTAGATTGAATTATATACAGTTTACTGAGTAATTGACTGACAGTTACCTAAAAATAAAAAAATGAATTAATTTAAACAAAAAATAAAAATGGGCCACCACAAGAAAAAAAACCTAGTTGAACTGAAAAGTAGTAAATAATTCTTTTTATCGGTTCGTGCCTTATAAGGATTAGCTGAAGCCTAGGCCTAGGCCAATCTTTATATGGCACTTTTCAGTTCATCTATAGTTTTTTTTTGTTTTGGAAGGTTTTTAATTTTTTGTTTATAATTAATTTATCACATTTATAACTATCCTATTACTTGCTTCTGTCCAGATTCGCAAGCATTAAGAACTATTATTCGTACAACTTTCATCCCCTTGGGGGTACAATTTACATTTTTTTAAATATTTAGAAGATAGTATTATAATAATCACAAAGTGACTTCAGTAATTAATCAACAATAAGTGTAAAAAGAAGTCGGAATAAAAAGGATTGAGTATAAAAGTGTTCTTTATGAAGTGTTGCCGCAGTCGGTCACCGCGCCGGCCCGGCTGTCGGTGATACCTACTGAAACTTCTCTAATATAATATAGGCGTGCGCTTTGTCGATAGCTGAGGAATTCGACTGTAACTTTTTAAATTAATCCATCAATCACAGACTTCAATTTGGCATATATGTCTCATAACCACTAGGTTTTATTAAAAAAACACAGATGTCAACCATAAACAATAGAATATTTCGTGTATGATTGTCATGGCAGGTCAAAATATTGCAGTGTGCGTAGCGTTTTATTCATTAAAATATGTAAGATTAGAGCATATTTGAAAATAATATTGATATTCCACGCTCGTCCCCTATATCAATTATAACTGGGAGAAATGTTATGCTTTTACGTCCACGCGTCTTTAGTAAAAAGGAGTACAAAGTTTTCCGCTCTCGTATTAATATATAGATATGATATACTGATGAATGGATAATGATGCCCGAAACTATGTTAGGAATGATATGAAAAAACCAATGTTCTATGGTTCGTAGCACGCTCTGTTTCGTAGCACGCTCTATGTTTCGTAGCATGCTCTATGTTTCGTAGCACAATCTTTGGTTCGTAGCACGTTCTGCGGTTCGTAGCATGCTCTACGATGCGTAAAACACTCTACGGTACGTAGCACGCTCTACGGTGCTTAGCAAGCTTTACGGGTTTGAAGCGCGTTCTACGGTACGTAGTACGCTCTACGGTGCTTAGCACACTCTACGGTGCTTAGTACGCTCTACGGTGCTTAGGACGCTTTAGGGTGCTTAGCACGCTCTACGGTGCTTAGCAGGCTCTACGGTTCTTAACACGCTCTACGGTACGTAGCACGCATTGCGGTGCGTAACATGCTCTACAGTTTGTAGCATGCTCTGCGATGCGTAAAACACTCTACGGTACGTAGCACGCTCTACGGTGCTTAGCACACTCTACGGTGCTTAGTACGCTCTACGGTTTTGTAGCACGCTCTACAATTCGTAGCGCATAGCGCGGTTTGTAGCTTTTTGTAGAATTGCTAGGAAGAAATTATGTAGTATTTTTATTTTATTTACTCTATGACTGTATTTAAACTAATTCATATGAAAAAATTAAATCTTACTCACATTTTGTAATTAAAAAGATTTCACAGTAAAATGTCGATATCCTAACAAGGAAATTGTGCCACCACTAGTTAATACTGCGCCCAAACGACAGAGGGTTGAAGTTGGCTAGGGAGACTGTAATAAAATATGTAGATTTGATGACTTGTCAAATTTTTTGCCGTAAATCTCAGTTTCCACGTTTTCCACAATCACCAAGACATTTATTCCTTCTGATAACAAGTCCCATAATGAGCTAAATTGTGGTCCGGGTTTTCATATATTTTTGTCATGTTTTTATGTTTGGGTGACTTACAAAAGTGAATAATAACATGATTATTATCATAATTTTAGTGCGCATGACTAAGTATAAAACTATACTTATCAAATTTGGTTAAACTTTAGTATAAAGGGACAATAAATCAACCGTTTTTTTTGAATTTATGTTATTAATAATAATATTAACAATTAGATAATTGAAAAATGTAAGGTCAGATAGACAGACAGACGGCTGACAGTCATAATATTAACGACTTGAATACTCGTTTGAGTTGAATTTGCATAAAATACTTTTAATTGCTTTCAAGCGTCCAATTTATCTACAATTTACTTCACAAAGAATCTAACGGACAGACAGACTGACACAGTTGTTAAAACTTATTTACACACATTTGGAAAGAACAGATAATGAGTATGAGTATCATTTTGCATCATATGTATGTATTTATGATTAATTAGAGAATATTTTGATTAAAGAGGTTTCGCCTTCACCCGTGTTATCAAGTATTTTCATACAAACTTACATTCATTTTATTATTTAGGGAAATAATTTTCAAATTCCTATCTAAGCGGTGCTTTTATTCTACCATCTTAATCTATTATAAAATATTTGACAGCTCACAACCATACCCGTTGGATTGTATTCTTACGTTATTTTCAATCTAACGGTGACGTATCCATTTGCGAATTAAGTCTGAAATGTTTTAAAACAATAAGGATTTGAAACTTTACGGTGCCATATTCATTGCGCATTAAGAAATGTTCTCTAACAATATTACCAAGGTGACTCAAACTCGCTTCAACTGGAAGTCTGCTAGCGACTGATTCGCGCCGTCCAATGTCAACTGTAATCCGTCTCACAAAGAATCCGCTCCATTATGGTAATGACCGTCCGCGTTTGTCTTAAAGTCGCGCCTCAATTTGCAAGCGCGAGATAAACGCCGCTAAACTGTCGAAGTTCGTGACAAAGCCTGAATAATGCAGATTACACCGAGAAAAATACGGTCACCGGCGCATCTACATATTTTATTGTACCCTCTATCCCTTATTGTTATCGGCGGTGGCAGGGCTTCGCAACCTTCCCGGATAAATATTAAATAGATTTTACGCCATGTATTTAGATCCCTATCGAATCCGAATGGTAATTTAGGAAAATCGACTTTTATATACACAGAGTGAGGAAATAGTATGAGGCTCCAAATTGATAGCGACATGCTAGCTAACTTGTTGAATAATTGAGAAAAAAAATTACAAAGTATTCACCTGAAAGCATTTTCATACTTTCCTCGGTGTTAAATTTATAAGCGTTAACTATCATGGCGAGATTTCATTCCGCAGTGCTATTTTGCGATCAACAAACAATCAGAAATAATGATCAATTAGTAAAGTTCAAATTTGGAACTAATTTGTGTCAAAATTTATGCTCAAAGCACAGAATAGGAAAAAGGGAACCATTGCGGCTAGATTGCTTTTGTTGTTACATGATACGAATTTGATTCTGGAGCAATAATTGTTTTCACAAGATACGTAATAGCCGTTATAGTATTATTACGGCTATTACGTATCTTGTGAAAACAATTTTTTATATAATTTTTTTTGTCAAGAAATAACATTTAAAAAAAATATTAAAAAAATTAACTGTGATATCGTGGTACTGAATAATGGAAACAAAATCGTCAACAGCTTGACGGAGGGGCTGACCTCTCCAGGCTTCACCAGAAAAGCTTAATTAAGACCTCTGCGCTCATTAAGATAATCTCTCAAGGTAAGGTGAGGATAAAGGGTTGCCTTCAGAACACTATAATCCGACTTAACAAAAGTGTATATTTGGTTCTATTTTTGGACTAATCTAAATAATGTCATTTGTAAGTGTAAGGAGGAAATTCTTTAAATACAAAAATATATTTAGAGAAGAGTCTATCTTAATAACAAATGAAATAAAGATAATATTTATATGCGACTAACTTTTGCCCGCGGCTTTGCTAGCGTAGAATTAAAAAATTGCTTAATTTTACTTTAACTAAGCAATTTTTTGATTCTATTATTATATATTTATTTTATAATAATATATTAATATATATTAAAATTATGTATTAATGGAATAATATCTATCTAGTAAGCTTTTTAAAATGCCAGAAGTAGTTTGTGTATAATATTTGTTAATATGGATTTTCCATACTTATAATAAAAGTATTGTATTCTATAAAGTTTAATTTAAAATCGTTTATATTATGCAGTCGTCGATACATAATTCACTGACAATAACGCAAAACTACACAACTGTTTCAGAAACATTTGACTAGTTTTCAAAAACTAGTTTGGCTACTTTTTTAGAATTGGCTTGATTGATAAATGATAAACGGCGCGAATGGGAGCGGGCAGCAGAAAAAACGGTTCGGTTGCAAACTGTGGGGCAAAAAGTCGGTGACATATATGCGACGCCCTCAAATCTCGATGCTGCTTTAAAATGTGGCCACCGCGTTAGTATCGAGTTGCGACTTTTCGAGTTACAAGTTTAGAAATTGCATCAGATACTATATGCCGTGTGTATGCTGCAGTTATAAGAAAAAGAACTTAAGTAACTTTTTTTTCAATGATTAATACTAGTAGGTGCGTTTTTCTGCTACTGCAAATCACTTTATAACTCAATTTTGAAAAAAAAAAAATTAGATGCGCCCTTCTTCGGTTATGGTGGCAGTATAAATGATCTGTAAAAATTTTAAGTGCGAAAATAATAGTTTTTTCTAGCAGTTTTGCTCATGTGATCTCGAAAATCTCGTAGATATCTGAATATTTTGGAAATATAATGTTCGCCAGGACTAAAAGTAGCCCATATTACTCTTCATCCTTTAAATAAGTATAAATTTAAGTTTGAATAAGAATAGATAATAAGAAATAAGGATAGCGACGATAAATATTATACAAAGAGTGAAATTTTAGGTCTACTAGTAGTTCACAGAACCCGAAAATACAAATAACATACATCGGCAACGCACCTGCAACTCTTCCGATGTTGCGAGTGTCTTTGTTCGGCGGTAGTTGATTTCCTTCAGATAACCAGTTTGCTCGTTTGCCCTCTTATCTCATAAAAAAAACACCGAATACAATTGATAAATTCGCACATGTATTTGTGATTAGATGTAGTGCACTCCATGGCTGTTCATTTGATTTCACGCGCCCACTTATATCAGACCCTTTTGCTTTCATTAATTTAATGGAAAAAAGGCTGTGTAAGTAAATTCTTCAACGTAGTATTTTACGGTGTGTAACAAATGTTGGTGATACAATTAGGGATACATCCTATATAAAGAGTTTACTATGGAAGTAGTAGCGTTTAAAGCGATAAAGTGACTTATATACATCACTCGTAGATAAGCACCTCAGCGTATTTACTTTTATAGTAAAACCTATAATCTAAACAAGTTAAATGTCCTTAAACAGAAAACCCGACTGCAGGAACCATTGCGATTCAAACAATTTACGTATATTTCTAAAATGGCTATTTAAAGCCCTTCATTTTGATATAGGGTATCTCGACCTAAATGGACAGGGAAAAAAAAATTCGGAACCTCACAATTTTGATTTCATAATTCGACATTTTAATTTTTTTATGTACCCAGTGTCACTTGCGCTATTAAGTCGAATCTAACGATACCTTATACCTTATAATCCTCAATCGTTTAGACTGCAGAGCGTGCCAAACAATTATACATACATACTTACGAAAAGTATAACCCTCCATCTGGCGCAGTCGGGTAACTAATAATAAGTGGAATAAAAATATGAAGAGTTTGTTCGTTTGTTTAAACGCGCTAATCTCAGGAACTACTGATTGGAATTGAAAAATTCTTTTTGTGTTGGAGCATATATCGAGAAAGGCTATAGGCTTTATATCAGCTACGATCAGAAGGAGTTGAGCAGGAATAAAAAAATGTTGTATTTATAAAGTTTCATGCAAGTCGCGGGTAAGAGCTATAAATGGACTAACCAACAAACTTTTTCGCTTTATATTATTAGGAAAGAAAGTATAGTACACTTTTTATATCAAATGCTCGGGAGTGTGGCTCAACCAATTCATTGCGGGCAAAACCGCCGGTGAAAATACGTTTACTGTCAATGGGATCTTATAAAAAAGATACACATAATTTTAGTGCTTTGTTTACTTTTATTCGCCAATATTATGTACCAAACTTAAACACCGCGCGGTTTTGGGAATATTTGGCTGAAAACATTATCTTGAATCTCAGGAATTCTTAAGATTATAAGGCCTCACTTATCTTTTATATTTCTTTCAAGTCTTAAATAAAAGCTTATCACTTTGACCCTGACGGTAACGTAGGAAAGTACCTTTTGAATTTCATATTCAACAAACCCTTGTTTACTTAGCCGTAATCTAAATGTACAATTTATGGAATTATTTTTACCTCAGAGACGTCACGACCACTCTAAAGATAGGAATCAGTACATTTAAAAACTAGGATAATATGATTCCATACTAATATTTTACATGGGAAATTATATACCTAAAGGCAAGCTGATTGGTTGTTCCGTTGGACGTTAAGAAAGCACAACCAAGTGAACAGACTTTCCCATTTATAATATACTTTTGAATTTTGTTAAAATTCGATTAAAAAAAGGGAATGTTTTTTTAAAACCAAAAGTAGCCTATGTTACTTTCCATCCTTTGAACTAAGTCTATACCAAATATCTATTGGTTGCTTCGTTAGGGCGCGAAGAAAGGACAAAAAAAACATAAAAACACACTTTCCCATTTACAATATTAGTAAGGAAGTATGGACTACGGGAAGTGAGAAAGATGTTTATAAAGTCAAAGGCAAAGGTGACAGTGAGTAAGAGCTATATAATGTTCTGTACCCGGAGGGTACTCGACGCACTTCAAACACTCAGTACTATTTATTTACCGATTCGATAATACTCACCCTTTTACTATAAAAGCTTACCGCAGGAACTTAAGAAATATAATATT